>CM031959.1:16855818-16956726 GCA_018749465.1 Paracanthobrama guichenoti | reverse complement strand
ATTTAGAGCTTTCTGGATTCAATCAACTTATTTTTTTATTTTTTTGTTTGAGATACATTTATTTTACATATTAATAAATTGTATTTTTAAATAATTGTATTAATAAGTGTCATGTTTGTGATTTTCATATGTCAAGTAGCAGATCCTGCCCATCGAGATTTTATGGCATGACGTTTTATTCAGATACAGATGTAATATGTTGTGTATTTTATCTTTCCTTTTGTCAGTATTAGAAACCCCAACAGCCTTCCTTCGTTTGACAGACGCACCATTTTTATTTTTGACGAGCTGCTTTTTAAGGCGCTATTTTCCTCATCCATTTTGAAACAAAACTTTATTATATATTATTAAATTGTAGGCCCTATACATCAAATATTTTTTATTAACAAGTGTCATGTTTTTTTTTTGTTTTGTTTTTTCTCTACGATTTTAACGAATCGAGTACTTGATCAAGCGATATTCAGAAACGGGTGCAGTTAGCTATTATTTTTCTTTAGTTTTCCTGATTAATCTTGTCATGATCCCAGCCTGTGTTCCTCTGTCTTGTGTGAGGACTTTTGTTATTTCCTGTCTTGTGCCATGTTTTGTAGTTCTTTGTAGTTTTTCATGATGATTAGTTTCCCCCAGGTGTTGCCTATTGGCCACTCCCCCTTGTTATTTTGTTAACCTTGCTTCCCTTTGTGTATCTATACCCCAGTGCTTCAGTTGTTGGTTGTCAGTTTTTGTGTGTATGTGTGTTCCTGTCAATGTGCGCTTGCCTGGACCTTCTAGATACTATTGTTCTTGGATTTTCTGTTTATGTTGCTTGTCATCAAATGTTCGTGCTGCATTTGGATTCTCACTCAGCTTCATCCCTGCTCACACGTGACAGAACGACCTACCTAACAATGAATCCAGCAGCACAGTAGTGATGGGCAGGCTGAGGCTTCGTGAAGCACTGAAACAGTTGAAGCAAATGTGCCATATTGTGTCGAAGTTTCGAAACAATCCGACACCCGTCTCTATGGCGACACCTAGTGGTCACTTGCATGTGTTAATCTGAAATAACCTTGACAATGATCCATGTAAAAAAATAAATAAATAACATCTGTCTGACAGCTACTTGATCTTGGTTTTGTAACCTGTAGCCTCCTCATTGTGAATAACTATAGGGTTTTTTTGGTCATGAAAAATTAAGATTAATAAAATAAATAAAGCCACAATGTGTCACTTTCGTTACATAACATTTTTATTCAAAACTATTAATTGCTCTGCTGTTGAAGGACTTATTTTTTACATGTAATTTCTCCAGCCTTTTAACAAATCCTCTCACAAGGAACACTTGTTGCTGGCATGAACAAATATTTTTTAGCAAGCACATACAAATGAGGGAAAATTACTGCTCTCTCTTTGCAATAAATGAATGGATCATGCGTTCTGGGCAAAATCTAGCTGCCTATCACAATACAATACACAATACACACCTCACTTTCCAAATGGAAATGCTCCCACACGCATCTTTTACGTGGAGCCTCCATTTGTATCTATCTATTCTATTAATATATCTATCTATATATTATATATATATATATATATATATATATATATATATATATATATATATATATATATATATATATATATATATATATAATTATTTATCTCTAACTTATGCTGTGCTATCTGTCACTATCTAACTTGTGTCACTACATCTATCCTAACTATCTGTCACTGTCTATACCTATCAGCCAATATGTCTCATTTAAATCTAGCCTAAATATAACTAACCAAAGCGCACTATAAATCTCACTTATATCACAAAATCACTGCTATCACACAATCCCTCTCCTCTCACAAAAACCCACGAGGTGAAGATGCATTAACGTCACTTTTAAACTGTGGGGAATTGGGTTCATACAGATGTGTGACTGTGTGGTTTGTTCCCGCCCCTTTCAATCAAACGCAGTTTCGACAGGCGCCACCTGATGAAACACCTGAAGCTTCATAGCCGTAGTCACGTGACATGGGTGTTTTGAATCACGGTTTGGAGCAGTGTTTCGAAACATCTGCGCTTCTGGATCTCGACAAAGCATAGAAATGTTAGTTTAGCATCAGCCATCCCTACAGCACAGTTAATGTGTCTCCGTCAAGAAGATAGATCCATTGAGGACTGTGTCAAGGAATTTATTGGACTGGCACATTTAAAAATTTTGACACGGGATGTCTGATGATATTTTTTTCGAGGAGGCCTTGCAGAGCCACTCAGTTGATGTATGCCACTGCACAATCCCAACATAGACATTGCTTTGCAACTGAGTGGCTCTGCTTCTAGAGTGGGTGTCGTGGAGAATGAATGCGACATTCACGCTCTACACGCCGATCCAGAGTCTCATCCCAAGATGGCCGCCGCTCCAGAGCCCAAGAGGGCTGCCTGCTCAGCCTTCTCGGGCGGTAGAAATATTGGTAAAGACAACTTAAACCTGTGGACTATAGGCTACAAACAACCCACAGCAAGAGTGTAAAAGAAGCCCAATTCCAGACGAGCAGAACAGAGCGTCATTAAATGGGCTATAGCAGGTGTGTGACAGCTGACAGCACACGTTTGTGCGGGGATTTTAAAAAGAGAAAGGGAGCAGAAATTTCTCTTTTTTTCTGTTTTATTGGATTTTGACATACTTCATAGCCTGCGACGATGGGAGACCGGACCATAACCAGGTAGGCTAAATATGTAGCTTAAATATTTAATCGTTAGCAACTATTAGTTAACAGTTTATTTCTTATGTTAAATGTAACTGTTACAACATTTTTTTTACATTTAGCTATATATTTACATCCAAGTCTTTATTTAAGTACTTATTTTTATTCATCACATCATCTCAGATGCATTTCAACTTTTTAAGACATGGCAGCCGTCGACTGATTAAGGCCAGCAAATCTGCGGACAGTGGAAATATGCACTCATCCCAGATGATGTCCCGCTGGCAGAGCCTTGCCAGAGTCTCTGTTGTGCAGCCCATCCCAATCCAGCAGCACCAGGGTCTCTCACCCATCCCAGATGATGTCCCGCTGGCAGAGGTCGTCTGTGAGCTTCCTTCCTTCCTTCCTTCCTTCCTTCCTTCCTTCCTTCCTTCCTTCCTTCATTCATTCATTGCCTATAAAAGACTTAATTTTTAAGTGGGCTATAGCTAGTAAGTCAATATTTTAGTTTTGTATTTGTACTTTGGCTTATAATTTTGAGTGACAGATGTCGTATTTGATTTAGCCTATTTTTCTCTGTGACATTTTTTAGCTACGGCAGTATGATAAGAAAAATAAATAAAATGATTGTACAGCCAACATTTTCCATTTGTTATCCCAGTCTCTCTCTTGTAAGAGAAATTTAAAAGAGAGATTCTGGAAACGAAATCGAAATTTAGCGGGATCGGCTCAGGAATAAAATCATTATAGTGGGTGAATTTTAAGCGCGAGTGGTGCGGAATAGATCCTATAGCAGGAGCGGGATGAAAAATCAGCCCTGCACAGATCTAATTAGTATTTAAAGAAAGTGCAGGAAAAAAAGATAAAAGAAAAAAGACAGAAAGAGCAAAAATTGAGAGAATGGACATTCCTCTTCTTGAGAGAATGGTTGAGAAATAACATTTATGCAAGTTAAAATTGGGAAATTCAACATAATCTTGTCAGGTTGCTCAGGGCAGGGAACTGGGAACTGTGTGAATACCACAGAACGTTTTGTCACTTCAAGTTCAAGCATGGTTGTGTTACTTGTGCTATTGTCAGACCGCACACTCCCGTCCAAAGTACACCAGAGTACTGTCGTATGTAAAGAACACCTATATAAACCCTGCCTACTGCCTTACTGCATTTCTCAGCCTTGTTTCTTGTTTCCTGGATTATTGTTATTTCTTTGTTCTCTGTATTTCCCTGTATTGCCTTCATCTGGATATTCTCTTTGTTTGGACTGCTCATCTATGTTTCAACCTTTGCCTAGCTTTTGTGCATGCTTTGAATTTCCCCATTAACTCTTACCTCACCAAACACAACATTTTCTGTGTTTCCGTGTTTTCACTGTTATACACTAGGGGGAGCTGTTACGCATTTTCTGAATGAGTACAGAAACTCCTGATCAAAACACGTGTGAGGAAGACACAATAAAACAAGCAATCATATATAAACAGATGCATATGTAAAATAACCTGATCATCAACATTAAACATCATATAAAGTTACTGAATGAGATGTGGACCCAGGACGAGCTACAGGACTGTGAAGCATTAGGGCTGTCGATGGACGCCATCTACTCCATCTGTGTTTGATCATCGCTCTGAATCTGATCTGGATACAGTCTTTCACAAAAACGTTTTTATGAAACTTACCCATATTCAAGTGTTGATAAAAAAGGAATGCATGATTTTTTAAAGCAGAGGGTCTGCTTTTTCTTTTGATATTTTGCAACAAAATATTATATGGGTCATTACATTTTTGTTAAAATGATCAAAAACCCTGGCGGTGGCTGGAAACGTTTTTTAAAAACGCTTGCGGGGAAAGAGATAAAACTGCATTTGGATCCTCAACCATTAGAGCCTCGGAGCAGACAGTTACAATTCTGAAGTTTTATTAGATTGTACAAAACACAAAATTACAAAAATAAGGATGAATGGGTAACACTTTAGAATAATGTTCATTAGTTAACATTAGTTAACATGAACTAATAATGAACTGCATTTATAAAGCATTTATTTAGCTTTGTTAATGTCAATTTCAACATTTACTAATACATTATTAAAATCTTGTTAGCATTAGTTAATGCACTGTGAACTAACATGAACAAACCATGAACAGCTGTGTTTTTATTAACTAATGTTAACAAAGATGAACAAATACATTATACAATTTAATAATATGAACATAATAGATTTAGGTTTATTGAAGGTTTGATGAAGCAGGATATTGCAGCACAAAACCCTGAAATATGTCAAACACAAACTAAAAAACAAGTAAAATCAAATAATTCTGACATAATAATAATGTCATTAACTTCTGTGAGGTAGTACAGCCCAAATACACATGTAGTGGGACTTCCAGGCAATTAAGGGTTGGGTTTCATCTGCGCAACATCCAATCACGTAACTCTAGTGCAAACATAAAGAGGGCAACCAAGGTATCGCTCGTGCGTCACTGCTGGTGGACCGCCCCTTTCCGGTGTCCCTTCCGCTTCGTGGGTAAGTGGTTGGGTTAATATCTTTGTCTAGAGCTTCTTGACCAACATCATAGTTTTGGTTGGCGGCTGCCTTCTCCTATCAGCGCGCGTTCATATTCCCGGGCTGTATTGGCCGACAACGGTGTGACTTTGCGTGTGGTATCAACAACATAAAGGTATGTGTAGCCACCGCTGTTCGTGCTGTTTTTTATTACTGTGATAACGTATTCTTTTAAATTGTTTTAGGAGGAATGATCGGGCTTAGGCTCATTGTTTGTTAGACACAACTCAACGCTTAATAGAGGAAGAATCTACAGAGCCTGCAGGGCAATATGTTGACACTGCTGTTGTTGAAGTGTTTATTGTATTAATAATAAGTATTTTATTACGATTTAACTGTATGATTATACACTATTATCTGCATGATGATATTCAGCTGAGGGAGTGCAGGGGTCTGCAGGAGACTGGAAGACCACCCCTCACAGTGCTGGGTGTTAAGTCCATATATGGATATATAGTGCTGGACTCAAGCCAAGTTAAGACATGTGGGGGAAAGATAAACAATGATGTAGTGGGTTTGGAATGTTTAGGAACTGCCTATATAATGGAGGATTTCCCTGAGTCAGGAGGAGATCTGCAGATCGACTCGGTTTTGTTTGAAAGAATAAAACCTATATTCTGGCATCAAAGACTGAGTGAAGTGTTATTTCCAAAGAAGAGGAAAAACGGCAGCATTTAATCCACAACATTTGGCACCCCAGATGGGACTTGAAAGGAGCTGAGGTGGACGACCCATGACTGGGCTTTGCTGTAGCGGCCAACACAAACGACTGGCCAGGTAAGCAGATTTTGCTTAATTTTGTGTTGGTGGCACAGTTTGCCTGGAAATGGTGAGACACTTTAAAAGCTTCTCCAAAATTAAATAACTAATTAGGAAGAGGGTCTTTGATTCCAGAATAATTGTATGGAGTGAGGCCTTGTCGATATCGTATGTGTTTGTTAGTCAGGTCTGTGTTTGTGCACAGATGACGTCAGGGTTGGTTACCACTTCGTGTAACTTAAGGGTTAATGCGAAGGTTTGCTCGATAGCTGACTAAATGTTCTATGTCTGTGTTTCGATCTTGATACCGCTCAAACTATAGATTGAGGGCTGCTCAAAATAATAGGTGATTAAGTTACATCGCGATACCGCTATATTACGACCAGAGACTTGTGAGGAATAGAAATAGTATTTCATTCTCATCACTACTCTGACGACGGATATAGGTCTGTCATGGGCGATTTATAGAAAAGTTCTCTTGCGTGGATACTGCTTTGTGACGTACGCACGAAGGGCTGAACGGACGGAGAGAATTAAATTAAACTTCCTTTTGTGTTACTGTTCTATTTCGATAGAAGCTGTTCAGACAAAGGGTGCATTTAATCGGGAATCTAAACATTACCTTAAATTGAAAATTCCTGTGATACCGTCTCAATTAATACAGTTGAGAGACTGCTTGGACAGGTGTTGTGTTGTTTGGTTAAATTGGCAATTATCGGAATTAAATTCTACGTTTTGTGGGTAAAAGTCTTATGGTTACCACTCAGCACGCTGATCACGTGGCTGGGGTTTGCTCGGCTATATGAGCCCTAGAGACGTGTGTGAAAGCAAATAAAAGATTTTGGTGAATGTTTGAGAGAGAGAGAGAGAAGTTTGTTCAAGAAACAGCCTTGTAAATTAGACTATAATAAGCATAGGACTAATTTAGGTCTGATGGTAAAATAATTATTGACTATATTCGTATAAAATAAAACAAATAATAAAGTGAAAATAAATCTGTTAGTTTATTAAAATAAGAGTTTAATACGAAAAGAAATAAAATAAGAGGAATAAATAGATAATAAATAAAGAGATCTTTCAGGCAAAGTAATATTTGAAAAGATACAAGAAATAGTGTCATTACAAATAAAAGCAATGGATAAAAGAGAAATGATTACCCCAGTTGAATCATTAGGGGAAAAGTACCCATTCTGTAGTGAAATAATAGGAAAAATGTCAAACAAATGGCAAAAAAGAACTGAACAGATGATGACAAAATGGCCAAAAGAAGGGACATTTGATGTATCATTGTGTGAAGAAATGGAAACTTTGATAAAAAAACCCCACAAAATGAAGAGTAAAAGTTTAAAGAAACAAACAAAGAGAAGCTAAAAGAGAAAAAGAACAGGCAATACTGGCATTGTTTAAAAAAGAAGGAGAAGAAATATTAAAGAATATAAAACAAGCAAGAAAAGAATTGAAAGAGACAGAAAAAGAAACATTGAAAAAGAAGAGATGTATTCAAAACTACTGACAAATTCAGAAGGTCAGTTTCCCATGCTTAAGGGGCTTTTGGAAGTGAAAGGAGGAATGCAATTGGAAGGAGAAGTGGAGTTAGAAGATGAAAAACAAACAGGGGCAGAGGTAAAACAAAAGATAGGGAGACATAAACAATCTGAGAAAAGTTTGCCTTTAGATTGTTATGAACAGGCATGGAGAGCATTAGAGGAATGAAAACACAGTATGAAGGGAAACAAGTAGGACAATTGAACGACAAAGACGGAAAATAGAAGAAGAAATAGATAAAAAAATTAAAGAAGCACAAAAATTAGTAAAAGAGACAAATTGGTGAAAAGTAGAAATGAGCTTTGGGAAAATTAGCATGAGGAAAGTGAGGAAGAATCATCTGATGGAGGAAGCTGGTCACAGGGAAGAGAAAAGGGGAGGCTTAGATCTAGAGTAAAACAGCTTCCTATTTTAATCAAGGGTGAACAGGGGCAATATGTGCCCTGGGCCACACAGGACCTCAAGGGGTTAGTCGCTCGTCTGCCGGAAATCCAAGATGGGGCTGGAAAGTGGATTAAAGCATTTGAGGAAGAGACAATGGGGAAAATATTATCTGTTGGGGACATTAAAGCTCTTCTAGCAAGAATCATAGGAGGCCCAAAGATGGGAGAAATTCTTGAAGCATCTGATTTAGACAGAGCTGTTGACTCCTATTATATGGATGGGACTGTTCTGGATGCACATCGTCCAGCAGTATGGCAAGCTCTGAGGGATGAATTTCCAACAAAGATTGATCCTAAAGCGTTAAAAGGAGAACAACTGGAGGATAAAGATAACCCAGTCATATATGTGCAAAGACAATTAAAAAGATGGAAGCAGGAGACTGAAGGGAATCCTGAAAATGACCCGTTAATGTCAACACTGTTCAGAAATGCCGTGGTCGAAGCGATGCCTCAAGAAGTAAAAAGCAAGCTAGAAGATGTAGTTGGTCTAAACTAAATCACACAAAGAGTTCTGCGACCATGTGTCTCATGCTGTAGAACAGTACAGAAAGAATCAGCAGAGACAAAAAACTCAAGAAAAAGAATTACAAAGAAAATTGACTCAATTGCAGCTTGAACAGCTGACAAGCAGTAATAAGAAAAAGATCCAAGCTACAGTCAAAAGTGAAAACGCAGAACAAATGTCTGTAATGGCTCCTGTGAATGCTCCACCACAAATGCCCCAGCCTGTAGCAGCCTCTTCAAACGCAAACCAGATGCCTGCACCAACTGTTAATATGTATGCTCAACAACAGGGACCAATGAGGTGGAAGGCCAATCCATCACAAGGGGGAGGAAGAGGCCAAGGCTGGACTAATAATACTCCTTTAGGAGAATGCTGGACATGTGGTCAGTTTGGACACGACAGAAGAGACTGCCCTAATAATCCATGGCAACAGTCACATGTGGATAGAAGGGGGAAGAGCTGGCAACGCCCCTCTAGGGGTCCATGTTATGGTCCAGTAAACCCTTGGGGAGGTCCAAATCAGGGATATTAGGGGTGCCCAGAGAATCCTATGAGGGAGAATCAAATGCCAATTTTAACAACCACTGCCAATCAAGAACCAATGCTAAAAGTTAAAATAGAAGGTAAAACAACACCAATGCTAATAGATACAGGAGCAGTTTATACATGTGTAAATTCAAATTATGCTTCTCATCTCCCTCTGTCTGGCAAATTTGCAAAAGACAATAGGATTCTCGGGACAAAAACAGTTAATTCCTATGACAGCTCCTGTGTGTTTAGAAGCTAAAAACAAAAGTGTGACCATACCTGTCCTCGTATCAGATCAAACTCCTGTTAATCTATTAGGAAGAGATGCATTATGTAAATTAGGACTTCAAATTTGGTGTTCTCCTGATGGAGTGTACGTAGACTTCCAAGGGAGAGGAACTCAAATGACAATGGCAGAGCCAAAAGCAAATGTATATTGGCTAGGACAAATTGAAAATGATGTAAGACAAATAATTGACACATGGGGAAAGTTTATTGAAGCACAGATTTCTGAAGCACAGTTGCCAAAGTCAGAGTTTCACTGTACTATGATATATGATCCTGACAGGGATGCAAAAATAGAACAAAGATGGCAAAAAGAAACTGAAAATCAAAAGGTTGAACTTATCTTGAAGAGCATCATAATAGGTAAACAGGGAGCAGCAGTGAGTATAACTGAGAATGAATTCATAAAGAAGTGCTTCAGTGTACCAGAATCTGTTCCACATGTGTCTTTATATGTAGGAAAGAATTGGGAAACAAAAGACTTAGGGCCAATGATGAAAAAAGCTGAACAATGCCAGTGGGAGCCAACCATAAATCCGTTCATTTTTCATTAAAATTTTGTGTGCAACACAAGTGATAGGGACTCCTCAGGAAATAGTCATTGATGAAAAAATACAAAAACAGATGACAATAGCACCTAAAACAATGGAGACTATTGATGTTGAACTTTTTAATGAAGCGGAGCAACAAGTGCCTACTGAATTATGTTCTCAACATGATACAGATGTAGGATTGGTAAAGTCAGCTAGCCCTATAATTATCCAGCTAAAACCAGGTGCATGTTTGCCTAGAAAATCTCAGTATCCTTTAAAGCCTGAAGCTGAGGCAGGCATTAAGAATACTATTGAAGGTCTCCTAAAAGCAGGAGTATTGATAGAAACAAATAGCTATTGTAACACTCCAATTCTTCCTGTAATTAAAGCGCACAAATCTAAATGGCGTCTTGTGCATGATTTGAGAGCAATTAATGACATAGCAGAAGACTGGCCAGCTGATGTGCCAAATCCGCATACGCTGCTAACGAATGTACCCCCGGATGCTAAATATTTCACGGTAATTGATCTCTGTAATGCCTTTTTTAGCATTCGTCTAGAAGAAAAAAAGTAGACATTTGTTTTCATTTACTTATGCTGAAAAACAGTACACATATACTCGAATGCCACAGGGATTTAAGCATTCGCCGCATATTTTTAATCAGGTTCTCAAGGTTGATTTAGAAGACCTCATGATGGAAAGTACTCTGTTGCAATATGTAGATGATTTGATGATTTGTTCAACAACACGCGAACAGTGTCACAAAGATTCTATTAAAGTACTTACAAAGTTAGCACAAGGAGGACACAAGGCTTTTAAAAGTAAACTGCAGTACTGTCAGCCGCAGGTTGAGTATTTGGGAAAATTGATATCACATGGCACAAAAGCTATAGCTCCAGCTCAGTTGGAGGGTATAAGTAAAGCACCTTTGCCACAGACTGTAAAACAAATGATGACTTTTCTAGGAATGACAGGATTCAGTGCTGATTGGATAGAAGACTATGCAATAAAAACAGCTCCATTGAGAGAAATAATGAAACAAGCAGGACTGCAGAAATTGAGTAATCAGCTAAAATGGAATACAGATGCTTTAATAGCATTTGAATCTATAAAGAAGGAATTACAAAGAGCACCAGCACTTGGAAATCCTGATTACACAAGAGAGTTTTATTTATATGTGGCAAACAGAGAAGATGGATATGCATCAGCTGTTCTGATGCAGGAGACTTGTAGTGGCAGGAAAAAGCAACCCATTGCATATTACAGTACTAAACTTGATAATGTAGCTCAGGGTTATCCACCATGCTACCAGGGTCTTGCAGCAGTGCACTATGCATATGAGAAAGCATCTACAATGACTATGGGATATCCAGTGACTGTTATTGCACATCATAAAATTGTGGAATTGATAGAACAAGGAAAATTTGTTTTGACTCAAGCGCGTATTTTAGCATATTCATCATTGTTGACATATTCAGATGTTACCATTAAGAGATGTAATACAGTGAATCCGGCTGAACTGATTCCTGTGCAGCATGAAGGAGAGCCGCATGATTGTGTGGCCAGTTCCCTGGCATTCACTAGATTACGCCCAGATCTTGAATCTACACCAATTGCTGAAGCAGAAGTGATCTACTTTGTAGATGGTTCAAGTTATAAAGATCATTTGGGAAATCATGCAGGATATTCAGTGGTAAGAAAAGAAGGGGAGAACTTTGAGCCTGTAACATCTCAATACTGTGCACAGCCATGCTCTGCTCAGTTAGCAGAACTGAAAGCTCTTACGGCTGCATGTCAGGCAGCAAAGGGACAAATAGCGAATATCTTTACAGATTCAGCTTATGCTCATGGTGTGTGTCATTTGTTTGGAGCAGTGTGGAAGCAAAGAGGGTTCAAAAAGAGTGATGGAACTCCCATCCAGCATGCTGAACAGATATGTGAGTTGATTTCTGCTATGATGCTACCAAAACGATTAGCCATCATTAAATGTCAGGCTCATAAAAAAGGAAATGACTTTGTCATTAAAGGTAACAACATGGCAGACTTGGAAGCTAAAAAGGCATCGGGATGTCAACTAGCAATATTAACACCAGTAGTTCTCATAGATCCACAACCTCAACTGGATGATATTGTTAGAATACAGCAGCAAGCTGGCCCGTATGAACATTCAGTGTGGAATCAAAGGGGGGCCACACAAGATGAAAAAGGTCTTTGGCGCTCACATGATGGACAGATTGTTGCATCAACAGCTCTTTTAAACATCCTCATTTTGGATGCACATGGTTTTGACCATTGTGCAAGGGGGGAGGTGATAAAGAAAATAAAAGATCAAGGCAAAACTTAACAAGTTGTGTGAAAGTACTAAACTTAACTGGATTGATGCCTTACCACTTGCATTAATGAGTTATCGCATGCAAACTAACAGAAGTACGCATCTAACACCGCATGAAATGCTTACGGGTCGACCCATGCCTGTGCCATATTGTAGAGGACCGCACAAAGGACCTCCTTTGGAACAATTGCAACGGGAGTTGAGATCATATATGAAAAAACTAACTGCAATGCATAAAGCTATATATTTGCAGGAAATAAGAAAGCAGCCCAGAGAGGGAGACGGAGACACCTTGTCCAGTTGTTCCAGGTGATCAGGTGTATCTGAGGGTGTTCAGAAGAAAGTGGAATGAACCTAGGAGAGAGGGACCGTACAAAGTGGTGACAGCTACGCCCGACAGCAGTCCAAGTGGAAGGAAGCACCACCTGGTATCATCTGAATCACTGCACAAGAGATCCCAGGAGGGAAACGAGAGCGCAAGATGAAAGGGTGCAATATGCTGAAAGCTCAGAGAAGCAAGGAGCTGGGTTATGAGAGCATTGGAGATTGATTCGAGCACCTCCAATGAGGACGAAGAAGATGAATAATGATGAGCCAGACCCTGGGTGTATGTGCTAGCCTAACCGCTCCCCAAAGGTGACCCTCTCACGATACGCAAAGTATCTGGGTTGAAGAAGATGTCTACAGTGCAAGAGAGTTTTTAAATATATGTAACATGATTATTTTTGATGTATTCTACATAACTGTGACAACCACAGGCAAGGCTGAACAAAATGCATGCGCATGCTTATAACAATGTTTAATTTTGAAGGAAAGGATTAGGGAGAGTTGAATCTTTTACTCTTTTTGGAAAAAAGAAAAAACTGAAAGAAAAAGAAAGAAAAAGTCTGAAAAGAGATGTTTGGTTCTACTACTCTCTGGAGTGTGGTTGCAATAATCTGGTCATTGGAAATGAAACTAAGTGACTTGATTTGGTTGCTGTAGCATTAACTGAGGAGGCTGGATTTTGAAGCTACACTCTGGGTAAAGAATAGTGAAAGTGAGGCTTGATAAGCCTCAAAGGGGGGAAATGTTGAAGTGTTTATTGCATTAATAATAAGTATTTTATTACGATTTAACTGTATGATTATACACTATTATTTACATCTGTATGATGATATTCAGCTGAGGGAGTGCAGGGGTCTGCAGGAGACTGGAAGACCACCCCTCACAGTGCTGGGTGTTAAGTCCATATATGGATATATAGTGCTGGACTCAAGCCAAGTTAAGACATGTGGGGGAAAGAGAAACAATGACGTAGTGGGTTTGGAATGTGTAGGAACTGCCTATATAATGGAGGATTTCCCTGAGTCAGGAGGAGATCTGCAGATCGACTCGGTTTTGTTTGAAAGAATAAAACCTATATTCTGGCATCAAAGACTGAGTGAAGTGTTATTTCCAAAGAAGAGGAAAAACGGCATAATTTAAACCACAACACTGTTTTCTCCGTACTGACTTTCCCGAATATTACTCGATCCAGCGGGCAATCGCCGCGTGCTGGTTCTCCCGGAGATCTTGTTCCTTCAGTAACTTATTTTGTTTGTTTTTTTGTGGGTTGTTTGTTTAGCTTCACTTTGTGTTGATTTATTTGGTTTGTCTAATTTATTGTTCTTATCTCTGTCTTGAATGAGTTTGTTTGTTCATTATTTTTTGTTGGTAATCATTCGTTAAGTGGTTGCTTTCGTTTTGTTTAGGTTTATTGTTTCATTTGCTATCTCTGGTTGTTTTTGCTTTATTCAGATTCATTCGTTCCATTTCTTTTGCCTGTATTTATTTGTTATATTGTTTATTTTCTTGATGGTGTTCAGTTGTCTCTTGTTTAATTTTTTTGTCTGTATTTGCTACTGTTGCGTTTTTGTCTTTGTTTTTGGTTTATTGTGTGAATATGTATTTTTGATTTTCATTTAAGTATTGTTGAAAACATCATTTTGTAGTTACTTTGAGTTAAATGGTTAATTTCCCTTCTTCTGTTGTAGGAACCGAGGCTTCGGGGCAGGCCTTTAGTGGACTCTCATGTGCGGTGGTGGGCTTTTGTCACAGTGTGTGTGTGTTCCTGCATGGGATTATTTTTGTGTGCAGTGTAGTGAGACCTTGCACCTGGTGGTAAGATTTCTCCCTTTTGTAGAGACTCTGTGCTCGCTATAGCTGCCTGTCATCGGTAAGCCTCGGTTCTTCAGATTGCTTTCTGGTATCAGGCTGGTGGCCAAGTCATTCCTAAATTGGTTTTAAGACTTTTCTATTGTTAATAAAATGTTTGTATTTTCTTACATCCACGTCTCGGGTCCTCTTTCGAAACCACGTACCTGTGTCCAAGAAATATTCCCTGTTACAAGGGTGGCGTAGTAAGCTATAATTCAAAGTGTGTCTCTCCGACTCAAGCCCCGCTACACACAGAACAACAGCAGAAACCGACTTCATACAATCAAACACCTAAAAGTTATTTGTAAAACAATTTAAGAGCATGTGGGATAAAAGAAAGTTCATGTCTTTTTGTTTTACTCCTGGGCACGGCAAATTTCCTGCGCTGCCACAATAGATGTGTTGGAGCCACAGACAGGAAGCAATGCAGTAGTGATGAGCTGTCCTTAATTGATTTAATAAAAGTACGTAATGTGGCTTTGTCACGTCTCCCTCTCTGTGATGGGAGTGTTGAAATACCTATTATCCGGCAGCAGCGTTTTTGAACCCTCTCTAACTCATCAGAGAGACCTTTAGGTAGTCCACCCCATACTGGGCTAGTGTACTCCAAAACTGGCCAAATAAAAGTCAAATATATTTGTGTTAAGACATCACAAGGGAGACCTGCCTTTTCAGCAACACAAAGATAATAGATTCGAGGACGTACCTTCATAATCATGTACTTAATGTGGGTGTCCCATGACAAATCAGAAGAGATATGAACTCCAAGCAGTTTAAAGGTGGAAACTCTACTAATTACATGTCCTGAAATAACAAGAGATGAAGGACAGGAAATGTTTTCCTCATTCCTAGCACTGATGACCATGTTCACTGTCTTAGTTCCATCCATTGCCAATGTAAATTCCTGTCCCCATTCCGACACTGAATCCAAGGCCTTCTGGGTTAGCCCAGGAAGAGATCCCATTAGAAGCTCAGGGATTCTTAGATCATCAGCATATTTCACAGGAATTACCAAAGGAGGTAGCTGTGAATCCAAGCTGTTTATATAGATGACAAAAAGGAACACCAGATGGAATTAAATAAGAGTTAGACACACAGGTGCCCCACTTCACCTTTTGCTCTCTGTTACTCAGATAGCTCCTTACAGTGAGCCAAAGAGGTCGTCTGACATTCATGTCAGCTAAAACATGAAGCAATTTACAGTGATCCATAGTGTCAAAAGCTCGAGTAAAATCAACAAAGACAGCATGAATATCCAATTTTGGGTTGCTATTGAGTGCTTCATGCCAGTGTTGCAAAATTTGAATCAGAGCAGTATCAGTAGATCTGTTCACCATAAAGTCATGTTGCGATGGTTCAATTTTAGCAAGTGTATCCCCCAGAATGGCATCTACTCCTTCATACACTTTTCCAACACAGCTAAGTAATGAAATCTGGCGGTAATCTGCTGGAAAATTAGGCTTTGCTTTTTGGGGAACAGCCTTGACTATGGCCTCCTTCCATTGTTTTGGAAAAATATTAATTTTAAGATATCCCATAACACTGGTGCCAGCTCCTCATGAAAGGTCTTTAAACCCCAAGGAAGGATGCCATCAGGACCTTAGCCTTTGCTGCATTCACTTTGTGGAGTCTAGCCTTAACTTGTCCAATACTCAGAGGTGATATACTGCAATTGGACAACTTACAGGTAACTTCTTCTTCAGACAGAGAAGTGTGATTTGTATAATCCCACACAGAGGCGAAGTGCTTAGCCAAGGTGTCACACTCATGTTGCATGATGTTATGATCCTGAGACACCACATCACTGTCATCTCCTTCCATCCTCATTAGTGCCTTCACAGACTTAAACCACTGCTTAGGCTTAGTGCCTCACAATCCCTCCTAGAGTTGTTTCTTTGCATCCTTAATTTTTTTTTTTTTTTGGCAATTATTGATTTTAAGTTCCTATAAGAGGTTTTATTGCCAGAACAAAATGCACGCTGTCTGTCTTTTATCAGATCTTTAATCTGTACAGTCATCCAAGGCTTATGATTGTTTGTGATAGAAACTTTCTTAAATGGAACTGTTTTGTCCAAGATAGACCATATAGTAGAAGTGAAGGCACTAACCTTAGTCTCAGGGTCCATATCCTCATGGATATGAGAAAAAGCTGTAGTATTCATAAGAACTCCCAACTGCCTATTTATTTCTGAAGTGTGTTTTCGACAAAAAATATGTTTGATAGGCTTGGTAGGCCAAATTCCAGCTTTGAGCAAAATAGTCTCATGGTCAGAAGAGCCAGGTGCTCTGGTGACTGATACATGGATGAAATGTTAGTAAAGATTGCCTTCCTAGCTGCTCCAGCCACTCTGTTTCAGACCATGTCTGCTGCAGATGATTTCAGACTTCTGTGTATGATTCCAAGTATGATGATTGCGGCCTGCTTTCAATAATTCTAAGGCAACGATTAGTGTGTCAGGTTGGGCAGTTGCCAAAGAATGTGGAGGGAAATACAGACAGCATAGCAGCAATAATACAACTTAACCCTCGAGGAAGATGTCTGGGACGTAACCAAACCCACAATGCTTCAATTTTTTCTTCTTCTAGGTGAGTCCAAAGCAACTCCTCCTCCCTCACTGCCCTCCCGATCGTGCCGATGTATTGTGTATCCAGGAAAAGTTATTTAGCCAGGATTTAGCACACCTCTACAGGAGCAATGCCACAGTGGACCCTGTGTGTGTGTATATATATGTGTGTGTATAATATATATATATATATATATATATATATATATATATATATATATATATATATATATATATATATATATCAGTTTCAAATGTACGTAGACTGAAACGGGCATGTTGGAATCGGTGTGAAGCAGACAAGAGCCAATGAGCGTCTGATATCACTGCTGTAAAACATGTCTTAACACCTCATGAGGGCGCGGTTTTTAATTCATCATAACGAGCATGGGATTTGATGCTACGGTCGCTGCTGAGAGTGAATAAACGGCTGAATTTGTTCCTCATAAACAAATCAATTCAAAAGATCTGGATTACAGTGAGAGAATCAAATCAATGTATTTTGTTAATTTATGTTGTTTCACTTTTTTTATGGATCTATCACCAGTCATTGTATAGGAGAAAACTAAATATTACTGATTGTTAAAATGTGTCACCACTGTGGTTTTAAAGTGTAACATTATGTAATCATCCGAAATGAGTTTGCAGCAGAAGTCACGAACAGAGCAAAGTGTTATTAAGTTGAAGAGTAAACTGTGTTTAATAAATGCCACTGAAAACAATACAATAGTCAAAACATTAATGCCACAATTTTATATTCATAAATAGGAATATGTACAAATTTGTGTCTGTAAAGTTGTTCATACGTAAATACTGTACATTTTAATGCTGTCAATACGTCAATATAATACGCTTTAGTGTTGTTACAAAGGTTGTCAAAGGCTGAGAATCCAAACGCAGCTTTAATGAGAGGTTAATCCACAGTCGTAGTCAACAGTAAGGCCAAGGCCAAATCACAGACAGGCAGTTCAAACAAACAAACAAAGGAGGGGACAGAGGCAAAAGGGTAATCCGGGAAACACGCAAGAGATCCAACAAACCAAGAGACATGAAACCAGGGAAAACACTCAGAAATGCAGTGTAACACTAAATAAGACTTCACAGTAAATGACAGGGTGAACAGGCTAGATGCCTGTTCGTTATTAATCCAGTGGGTTTGATCCTTTCACATTTAATAATGTGTGAAATTATCATTAACTAAGATTAATAAATGCTTTGTTCATTGTCAGTTTATGTTAAAGTGATTTTTTAACATCAGGCTCTTCCCGTACTTTATTTGATCATTTATCCATGTTCTTTTAAAAACGAAACATTGAGTGTTTTGCGAAACACATACACAATGTTTTATTAATATATAATGAATTAATGCTGATGGGAAATGAGGGCATGTGCAATCACGACCAATGTTACCTTGTTACCTTGTTACCAAGAGATTGTTACCAATCTCTTGGTAACAAGCTTTTGAAAATTGAGGGAAAAATCTCCCACATTCACTCGATCAGGGAAGTGTTTGCTAATGGCAGAAACCAAAGCCATTATGAGCCTCAGGAGAAGTGCTGCAAGTTAAATCCTTCATGACTGAAACTTTAAAGAATGCATAACTGTACTGTTTATCATTTTAGCTATTGCAATCTTTTAAATCATCATATGTGAAATATATGCATCACATGGCTTTTGTGTTCACTGTAAACATGCTAATGAAAGTGTTCATTGCTGTCATTATTTACTGTCATTAAGCTAAGATGCTGTTTGATTATTCTTCAAGTGTGCCGTACTGTGAAAGTCAGGTCTAGTGTTCACCATATTTGAACATGAATTAGGTTTTCATCAATATTAACACACATCGTTTAACATTTGAACGCACATGTTCATTGTAAAGATCTGTAAATCTTTAACAGAAAGATTACAGTCAGTACTTTACATTTATCACTACATCAAGTGTCAATAATTATAATCAGAGGCAGAACATTATTAAAGCGAGTGCAGACTCAAACTAACTCAAAGTTTACTGACGGATCGATGTGGCGCTTCACAAACATCAGTGTCTGGAATCAAACATGGAGCCATTTTCTCTTTATTTTGCTCTCACTTCATAATCATAATCTGATAAACGTACAGTATGAGCTCAGTATTATAGCTCTTTCTGTAAGTGTTTTTCTGTTCTGATGTTTGGTTTTGTTTGCTGATTGCTGATGCGGTTGCGGTTGCGGTTGCATTAAGTGTAAATGATGTTTAATGCATCTCTGCTTGATGTTTCTGGAGTTAATTCAGGCTATAAAAGAGCGCTGAGCAGCTCATAAACACCATCATCTTCTGATGAGCAGCGTCTTCAGTCGTCTTCAGTCTGATTCCCGGTAAGATCATGTTGTCTCTGTGTGAATTACTGTGTCATTGTGTTTCAGCCTTTAGTCAAACGTCAGCACATGTTCAGCCTCTTCACTCTCTAGTGCTTGTTTATGAGGAGCAGTGGAGAAGAAATGAAAATGGAGTTGTTAAATGCAGCTTTGGGTGTTTTCTTTCAGGTCCTTTCCATTTTATGTTCTTGAGATTCATTGGATAACGATATGATCGGCTCATAAACATCATCATCTGTCGTATATTATGATTCCAGGTAAGATCATGAGATCATCTCATCCGTGAGTTTATATTGTCAGCTATCTTTGTTTCAGCCTCTAGTATCGTGACTTTAACTATTTTCCTTTAACTATCACTGTGTGTGATTTCAGTACAGCGGCAGTCAATGGAAAAACCACACAGATTTCCATTTCTTACAGGAAACAGGCTTGAGAAACAGCAGAGAATCAATATTTTAGGAAGATCAAAGCTTTTGTTTATTTTACTTATTTTAACTTATTTTACTGAGGATAGGAAAAAACGTTGAGTGAACTTTAAAATGAAAGCTTTTTCCAGTTTACTTCAGTCGTCGTAGTTGAGCCGAACCAGTTTTGAAAGTTAGACTGGTTTTTCACTCTAACTATAATTGTTAGTTAATTGTGTTCTTTCCAGGTCATTACAGTTTCACATGTTGGATCAAATAGTTTTTGTCTGTAAACCGACATCAGGGGCCTGTTTCAATAAGGAGGTCCTGATTAAACTCTCTGATTAAAACTTGAATTCAGAGTTTCCCATTTCAGGGTAAGTTAACTCAGAGTTTTGGGTTTCAGAACAGCTGAATTTAGTTCAATCAACTCGGTTATGGGGCATTTTGAGTTATTCATAGATTCTGAAAGTGTAGTCTCTGAGCTTTCCAACGATGTGTAACACATGGAAATCTGATAATATCTGGAGAAGTTGTGGCCATTTGAAGGTAGGCACTCAAAAAAGCTCAGAAGGGAGAAAACAGCCTCTAAAGATTGTGCAGTTCTCACCTGTTCTCACCTGCTGGGAGTGACAACAGGGCTCATTTACATCTCATTTAGATAAGCCACACCCCCTGCAAAGCTGCATGGTTGCATAGCAACGACAGACGCAACGGGAAAAATCGGACCGCATACTATTAATAATAAAGGATAATGTGCACTGTAAATGCCAGTATTTATCTTTTTTGACTTTTATAAAAATGATTTAGAGGCTGAAATATGTGAGTTTTATCTTTTTATAAAACCTTTTTTGTCAAAACTATTTGAACTTGTGCATTGTAGATAACGTTGCAAGACACTCCTGTAAAATCTGGCCATCATTTTTAATGTTATTTTAATGTTTTGTGTAAACAAAAAGTACATATTTATGCTAATTTTATTTGTTATTTGCTGGTTTTCTACATAAAACTTGGTGAATTGATTTCATTGTGTAGCATTAGGACCTTTTGAACAGGATTCTGTGATAACCGTGATCATTTTGGTCACTAAAATCATGAAATGAAATTTTCATGCCATTTCATGTCTAGTTATGATCAACTATGATAAACTAAAATCAACTATAATTATGTGTTTTTATAGTTTAATATGCAAAGTACAATTTTCTATAAAAATAAAAATGTATCTCTGATTCTGTTCTTTTCTCTGACATTTAAGGGTAACATAGGACTAGAAAGACTCTTTTAGGTCTAAAACAGTTTGGATAGTTGTTAATAGAGCGTTCCCACAGCTTGGTTAACTTCAAATTCAAGAAACTTTCAAGGACTTTCCAGGTCCAATGCCCTCAAATTCAAGGAATTAATGTGGGACACATTTCAAGTGAGAGCAAGGTTACATTGTGTTACCTTGTAAAATACATTGTTACAGTTTTCATGTGTCAAACACAACTATGCAAAAAGCAGGTTTTTTTTTTTTTGCATTTATTTTTGGCCATATGACAGAGGTCTGATATTCTATTTGTCATATTTCTGTTTTGCATAAAACTGAAGAATATTCGGTACATCCTATACCGTGTTCTAAAATTATCTGATATTAACTTTTGCATGGATTTTATTGAAAAGAGCTTAGGCTCATGTAACCAGTCTATTTTTGCAATATTTCACGGTGTGTCTGTGAAACGCTGAGGTACTGTAGTAGTTTTGTGTGCGCATGAACATCATGGCAATGTAAAACACACAGTACCTCACGCGGGAAACACTTAACGTAACGCGTAAATGCAAGTAACTAACGTAAATCAAGCATAGTCCACGAAGTGTTGGCAAAATTATTATTGGACTGGAGAGAATAATATGGAATTTCTTCCAGAAAACTTCTTGCACAAAATAAACTAAGCACTTTCAAGATCCTGTATCTGTGTATGTTTATTTTCAAAAACTTTCCAGGGCCTTTTTTTCAGATTCACAAACTTTATTCACAAGCATAAGACAAAGGTCTTTGTGACAGTCCAATGATATCACATTCGCATCCTCTTCTGTGGTACATTGGTCCTGGCTGGAGAGGGTTTGAGGGATAGTGTAACTGTAGGAGACAGAGGGAGAGAGGGAACTTGGATTAGATTAAATTAAATTTGTGTATATTCATAACTGTCTAATAAAGATAAAAATTACTATATTGATGCTATTCTGCTTTTGTGCTATTATCAGGCTGCTTATTCTCATGCACCAAATCACCCTTTAAGGGACATTAATAAAGGAACGTAAATGTGAAAAAAGTAAAGGTCCAAAACACAGGTTAGAGCCAGAGCAAATCATTCTGCAGGCAGCAGTCATGTCGTTGTACACAGCCCTCTCTTTCTGCACAAGGGAAAGAAGATCTTGTTGCTTCTTTACTGCTTCAGATTTTCTATCATCTGGGAGGTTTGCACTTCATATCAGCTGCTCGTTATTGCTTTGGCACTGCCAGCAGAGATCTGTGCACGGCCGGCAACTTTTGATGTGTGGGAGAAGTCGGTTCCACAGTGCTTTAAAGCTGGTTTTACAAACTGCACAGTCACCTGAAAAACAGATATTGCTTATGGTTAATTGTATTGCAATTGCTAATAGTGCTTCGCATTATTTCACATTATAAGCACTCAATTCTAAATCAATGTTCACACATACCAAGCTCCTTAGCAGACTTCACGTAGAAACGCCACACTGAGGCCTTGGACACATGAGTTGGCAGCAACTTCACATCTCTGTTGATATCCTCAGGGCTGATGAACCTGGCTGGTGGACGTGGAGTGCTTCTTCCTCAAATGTGGTCTTGCCCCATTCTCCTCATAGTGTTTGACTATATCAGCCAGGGTGTCTCTGCCAATGCTGAACAAAGGGAAAAAAAAAAAATTGTTTAACATCATGCTAACAGGCATCTTGTCACCTATATCAGAATGTATTGTACAAATTATAGGTACTTTTACTTTACTGAAGTAAATTTTATGATGAATACTTTTTACTTTTACTTCACTACATTTTAGAGTCTGTATCTGTACTTCCTGGTTTAGTCCTGGTTTAGTCCTGGTTTAGACCTCAGTTAGTGGTTGGACCTGGTTTGAGTCAAAGGATTTAAAAAAAAAATCCTGTACATTAAATTCTTCATAAATACTTTTAATTTTGATTTATAACACACATTTTACGGCTATGGATTAGGTAGGAATGTAATCTGATACATTTACTGTTACGTTAGTAAATCCTTGTTAAGAATATTAAGTAGCACTTCCTCCACCACTGGCTAAAATTATTAGCATCACATTCAATTCAAGAATGCTAACAGGCAGGTTTACGTGGGCTAAGTCATTCACACCAGTCAGTTCAAGCAATTGAAGCATTATTCAAATTAATAGCAGATGCTAAAATTACCATCTAAAAGCCCATTATAGTAATGGGGTTTTTTGGCAAGTGATACAACGCTAACGATTACAATTAAAACGACAGTCCTGAGCTAGCTAATAACAATAGGTAGGTATGGGAAGGTCTAAACATGGACTAAACATGAGACAACATAGACAAACTTTGTTTATGGAAACTCACCCCATAAGAAACAGAAAAGTATTCTTGCAGATCTCGTTGCCTCCAATGAAATAAGTTGTTCGGGCACACTTTCTCTTTGTCGGGGTCTTCAGGCAGAGAGTTCTCTTTTCTCCTTGTGTAGCATTTACAGTCAAAGTTATGGATGTTCCCCATTTCTCTGTCTTTATCCCCATCAAATGTTACTATCGATATAGCCATGCGATACTTTTTGCGGCGTCCATCTTCATTGAATTTTGATATCAGCTAGAGCCGGCCAGAGCGCTGCATAATAAGTAGCCACGCTTCCCTTGGAGAGCGGGGGCAATAACAAAAGAACCAAAGCTGGCTTATCCAGTATGGAAATACACACAGACAACAATGACACGCCCCTACTGCATGCTAAAATCTCAGAAAAACAAGCCGATTTCAACCTCAAAATGTACACTTTTAAATATACCAATACTGCTATCTCAAACACTGAGAGGCTTCTTCGTGATCTCAACTAACAGATTCTGCAAAAAAGCGAACATCACCAATTCTTTCTCATTTTGCTCGAAAGTTGTGCTGCCGACTTGTGTCACTGGTTTCCGTGATGGGTCACATATGCGTTCTTGTCTGTACTTGTGTTCTCATTCAAAGTTCACATCTAGCCAAGGACAGTTGAAATCCCCGGATGTGTCCTTGGTTCTTGATTATCAAGGATGCATCGAGAGGTGACTTGAGACAGACAGGTCTCCCAGCATCAATAGTGGATGAGAAACTCACCGTCATTTAAAAATACTACTGTTAATGTGTCACAAAATGTATTTTTACGACTTTTTCAGGCGAGAATGTACTTGTTTAAAGTTCAAAATCTGTGATTTGAGCGCCTATTTGAAAATTTTATCTGATGTTTTTGGAGTTGTGAGATCCAGTCGATCACCGGTGCTCACCGCTCGTTAACCTCGGCGAGAGCAGCCTTTCCTCAGATAGTCCTTCTGATGTTTGTGGAGTTGTGAGATCCAGTCGATCACCGGTGCTCAGCGCTCGTTAACCTGCAGAGAGCAGTCTTTTCTCGGCTAGTCCTTCTGATGTTTTTGGAGTTGTGAGATCCAGTCGATCACCGGTGCTCACCGCTCGTTAACCCCGGCGAGAGCAGCCTTTCCTCAGATATTCCTTCTGATGTTTGTGGAGTTGTGAGATCCAGTCGATCACCGGTGCTCAGTGCTCGTTAACCTGCAGAGAGCAGTCTTTCCTCGGCTAGTCCTTCTGATGATTTTGGAGTTGTGAGATCCAGTCGATCACCGGTGCTCACCGCTCGTTAACCCCGGTGAGAGCAGCCTTTCCTCAGATAGTCCTTCTGATGTTTTTGGAGTTGTGAGATCCAGTCGATCACCGGTGCTCAGCGCTCGTTAACCCCGTCGAGAGCAGCCTTTCCTCAGATAGTCCTTCTGATGTTTTTGGAGTTGTGAGATCCAGTCGATCACCGGTGCTCAGCGCTCATTAACTTGGCGAGAGCAGCCTTTCCTCAGATAGTCCTTCTGATGTTTTTGGAGTTGTGAGATCCAGTCGATCACCGGTGCTCAGCGCTCGTTAACCCCGGCGAGAGCAGCCTTTCCTCAGATAGTCCTTCTGATGTTTTTGGAGTTGTGAGATCCAGTCGATCACCGGTGCTCACCACTCGTTAACCCCGGCGAGAGCAGCCTTTCCTCAGATAGTCCTTCTGATGTTTTTGGAGTTGTGAGATCCAGTCGATCACCGGTGCTCAGCGCTCGTTAACCCCGGCGAGAGCAGCCTTTCCTCAGATAGTCCTTCTGATGTTTTGGAGTTGTGAGATCCAGTCGATCACGGTGCTCACCGCTCGTTAACCCCGGCGAGAGCAGCCTTTCCTCAGATAGTCCTTCTGATGTTTTTGGAGTTGTGAGATCCAGTCGATCACCGGTGCTCAGCGCTCATTAACCCCGGCAAGAACAGCCTTTCCTCAGATAGTCCTTCTGATGTTTTTGGAGTTGTGAGATCCAGTCGATCACCGGTGCTCACCACTCGTTAACCCCGGCGAGAGCAGCCTTTCCTCAGATAGTCCTTCTGATGTTTTTTGGAGTTGTGAGATCCAGTCGATCACCGTGCTCACCGCTCGTTAACCCCGGCGAGAGCAGCCTTTCCTCAGATAGTCCTTCTGATGTTTTTGGAGTTGTGAGATCCAGTCGATCACCGGTGCTCACCGCTCGTTAACTTGGCGAGCAGCCTTTCCTCAGATAGTCCTTCTGATGTTTTTGGAGTTGTGAGATCCAGTCGATCACCGGTGCTCAGCGCTCATTAACCCCGGCAAGAACAGCCTTTCCTCAGATAGTCCTTCTGATGTTTTTGGAGTTGTGAGATCCAGTCGATCACCAGTGCTCAGCGCTCATTAACCCCGGCGAGAGCAGCCTTTCCTCAGCTAGTCCTTCTGATGTTTTTGGAGTTGTGAGATCCAGTCGATCACCGGTGCTCACCGCTCGTTAACCCCGGCGAGAGCAGCCTTTCTTCAGATAGTCCTTCTGATGTTTTTGGAGTTGTGAGATCCAGTCGATCACCGGTGCTCACCGCTTGTTAACCCCGGCGAGAGCAGCCTTTCCTCAGCTAGTCCTTCTGACATCTGCCGCTGGCTCTGATGTCTCTGTAGTGGTTAAACAAGAGATATGATTTGTCTTGTTTAGATCTAATGGACGATCTTTCATCTCATGAATCTATAATTGTTCTATAGACTATAAAATGTTTTAGAACATGATTTAGAACATCTATAAAATGTTCCCTGGCAAACTGTTTTGGCTGAGGGCAAATATAAGTTTCATAACTTTATATATTTAGACTATTTAACTTTACCGTTGTAACCTAGAGCGCTGACTTTGACTGTTCCAATTCAAAGTTCACATCTAGCCAAGTACAGTTCAAATTGAGCTTGTATATTTGGAACTTTATTGGGTATATCTGTACATTTCTATTTGGGGTCAATAATTGTTCCCTTTAAATTAAGTATGTCCTGTCTCCCTGCCTATCTTCTGATCTCACCCCCTTTTATTCTGTATATGTTAAATTGTACAACTGTGTTATGGAATATTTGGAATTTTGTAAAATGTGGAGAAACCTATAAATAAAGTGAGGGAATTTTTTTAAATCTTTGGTCTCATGAATCTATAATTAGTTCCTTGGCAAATTTTTGGCCGAGGACAAAGATAAGTTTCATAACCTTATATATTTAGGCTATTTAACTTTACTGTTGTAGCCTAGAGCACTGACTTTGTATGTTTGACTGAATTTTTTGCTTTATTTCTTGTATAGCTTCTTATACCTTTTAAAAAGTATAAGTATACTTTCATAATGGCTATTATTGATCACACATAAACTGACATTTTTAACAAAGAGACTGGTTTGTGTTTTATATTTATGTGTGTGTCATTTCATTTTATTACAGTGATAATCATATACACACTTATTGTCTGAACCACAAATTAATGTTTAATATTTTTAAATGTAAATGAAAAGAGGTAGGGTTGAGTTTTATATTTTGTTATGTTATAAATATACATGCATTGAAGATAATCAAGGTACGTGTTGCCTGAACAACATTTGTGTGTCTATTAATATGTTTAAGATTATTTTAAAATGTAAAAAAGAGGCAGAGACTAGTGTTTTATGACATATTTAGTTTTATTGTAGCCTAAAATATAGCTACATAAGCTACAGAGATAATGTCTCGGTTACGTATGTAACCCTCGTTCCCTGAAGGAGGTAACGGAGACGCCACGTCGGAGTACCGACGAATAGGAATCTCGCTCGCGAGAGCCAATCTACTTCGAGTGTAACTAAAACGAGCCAATGCACATTGGCATGCAATGATTGCACCAGGTGCTCATGCCACGCTGTGCAGGTATAAATGAGACACAGGTGATTGCATCAAATTAGCCTTTTGCTGAGGAGCCGAGTAGGTAGGCAGGCACCCCAGCAGGGTACAGAGGACATGGCGACGGGACGTGGCGTCTCCGTTCCCTCCTTCAGGGAACGAGGGTTACATACGTAACCGAGACGTTCCCATTCAGTCGGTCACTCTCGACGCCACGTCGGAGTACCGACGAATAGGAATCCCTACCAAAGTGCCATGGCCTCTGCCCCCTTCCAGTGCCCAGTGTGAGCCGCCTGAGCTCTTACCTGATGAGACGGGGCTCACACCAGGAAGTCCATCACTGCTGTTCCGCATGACCCTGTTCAGTGATTATTGGATGACGCTGGGAAAGCGTGCCCTAGAAAAGGGGCCGCTGCGGAGCCCACATCGTACCCCGGAGGAGTTATGTGGAGTACAATGCTGAGCCGTAGCCCGCAAGGGAGGAGGGGGCTCAGTCCCGGTGACAGGAAGGCTCTCCCAAGGGAAAGACATGGGCTTCCCGTAGGAGCGACCGTGGAAGAAAATATGGTATCCCCGTAGGGTCACTCATATAACCCCAGCCCATTACCGGTTCTCAAGGATTCAGCGGCAAGGGGCCTGATGCCGACGTTCTGCGACGTCCGGCCCCGAGGGTGATGGAGGACTCACAGAGTTTGCTTCTGGAGAATAAGAGCGCCGGAGCGCAGCAAGCCGACAAGAGCCGGGGCCACTCAGTGCTTCTACCCATTTGAGGTGATAACACAGGAGGAGACCGTCTCTACACGTAGGCTATAGAATCTAGCGAACGTGTTGGGTGTCGCCCAGCCCGCAGCTCTACAGATGTCTGACAGCGAGGCGCCACGTGCCAGTGCCCAGAAGGATGCAACACTTCTAGTAGAGTGTGCTCGCACCCTGAGCGGACAGGGCACACCTTGTGCTTGGTAAGCCAAGGTGATGGCATCCACTATCCAGTGGGCCATCCTCTGCTTGGCGACAGCCTTTCCCTTCTGCTGGCCTCCGTGACAGACAAAGAGCTGATCTGAGGTTCTGAAGCTTTGAGTTCTATCCACGTAGATCCGCAGAGCACGGACGGGACAGAGCAAAGCTAGGGCTGGGTCTGCCTCCTCCGGGGGCAGTGCTTGCAGGTTCACAACCTGGCCCCTGTAGGGAGTGGTATGAACCTTGGGCACATAGCCAGGCCGGGGCCTTAGTACCACGTGGGTATTACCCGGCCCGAACTCTAGGCACGATACATAGACCGAAAATGCCTGCAGGTCCCCTACCCTCTTGATGGAGGCCAATGCAGCCAACAGCAAAGTCTTCATAGATAGAATCTTTAGCTCTGCTGACTGCAAAGGCTCGAATGGGGCATTCTGGAGTGCTCAGAGCACCAGAGCAAGATCCCAAGAGGGTATGGAGGGGGGTCGAGGAGGATTTAACCGTCCCGCCTAAGGAACCTGACGACCAGGTCGTGCTTCCCAACCGACTTACCTTCTACATGGTCGTGATAGGCGGATATAGCAGCAACATAGACCTTGAGGGTGGAGGGTGACAGCCTACGCTCCATCCCTTGTTGCAGGAAGGAAAGAACAGACGCGATTGAACATCTTCGGGGGTCCTCTCGGCGAGAAGAACACCACTCGACGAACAGGTTCCACTTCGAGGCGTAAGCCTGTCTTGTAGACGGTGCACGTGCCGAAATGATGGTGTTAACTACCTCTTGGGGTAAGTCACCTAGAACCTCCGCGTCCCATCCAGGGGCCAGACATGAAGCTTCCACAGGTCTGGACGCGGGTGCCACAGGGTGCCCCGTCTCTGAGTCAGAAGGTCCTTCCTCAGAGGAATCATTCACAGAAGTGAAGCGGATGCCCCTGATCCTGGGGGAGCGCCAGGCGAACTGAATCGCGTAGCCAAGCCCGCTGGCGAAGAGGGAGGATGAGTGTGGTCCGGCGTTTGACCGGCCACAACTCTCCGAGCCCCCTGCAGACCCGGAGATGGAAGGAACTGCTCTTGTGTTGAGAATTTGGGTACCTCTGGGGCTGAGCCCAGTGGCAGAACAGAAACAAAATGGAACACAAGATTCTCCTCCCGGCCCTCCACCGGGGGATGGAGCGGTGTGGTCACCATCTCCAGAAGAGCAGTCCTCCTCACCTCCGGGTCGCCCGTCTCGTGGCAGCTTGCCCTTGGCCTTGCCACCCCTCTTGGCAGGCGTCTGGATGGGTAGGGCGGCCTGCTTGCGCCCGGCTCCACAATGCCGCTTGGGTGGAGGCTGCTGCTGCGGCGCGGGAGCGGAGGCTGACGCAGGCGGCCGCCCTCGGCGACGAGCAGGCTGAGGCGCTGCTGGCGGCGGGGTGGAGACAGCAGCTGACCGCCGTGGCAGAATGTGACTGACCGCCTCAGTCTGCTTCTGTGCGGCCGAGAACTGCTGGGCGAAGTTTTGGGCCGCGTCGCCGAAGAGGCCAGTTTGGGAGACGGGGGAGTTAAGGAACCTGACTTTGTCGGTCTCCCTCATGTCCGCCAGACACAGCCAGAGGTGGCGTTCCTGGACCACCATAGTGGACATCGCACGACCCACGGTTCTCAGTTCCTGGAGAACTGCGGGATCGTGACCACCCTCGTGCAAGGTCTTCAGAGCCGGGGCCTGATGGACCTGCAACAACGCCGTAGCGTGTAAAGCGGAGCCTGCCTCTCCACAAGCCAGGTAGGCCTTCCTGATCAGATCGGATGAGTACCTACAGGCCCCGGAGGGAAGACACGGGTTCCCCCTGGAAGTGGAGTTAGGGCACAGTTGCATAGCAACGGCCCGTTCCACGGGAGGAACCTGCGTGCATCCCTTTGCAGGTCCGCCATCGAGGGTGGTGAGGGAGGAGGATCCACTAGGCCAGTTTCGGGCAGTAAATCTTCGACTGAAGATGCCATCTCTCATGTCCTCCACTCCTCCCTCACTCACATCGACAGCAAAAGTGGGAACTACGTAAGGCTGCTATTTATTGACTATAGCTCAGCCTTTAACACCCTAGTTCCCATCAAGCTAACCTCCAAACTCCTGGATCTCGGCCTGAATCCTTCTCTCTGCCACTGGATTGAGGACTTCCTCACTGGTAGGCCTCAGGTGGTGAGAGTAGGCCAGTTCACCTCCACCTCCATCACCCTGAGTGTGGGAGCTCCACTCTGCTCTACTCTCTCTACACGCATGACTGTTTGTCCACACACAGCTCCACCTCTATCATCAAATTTGCTGATGATACTGTTGTCCTGGGCCTCATTTCCAACAACAATGAGACGGCATACTTGGACAAGGTGGAGCATCTAACATCATGGTGCCAGGACAACTGTCTCTCTCTGAATGTTGGCAAGACCAAAGAAATGATTGTGGACTTCAGGAAGAGACAGCAACAGACATACTCCCCCCTCATGATCAGCGGGTCACCAGTAGAGAGAGTGAGCAGCTTCAAGTACCTGGGTGTAAACATCTCTGAGGACCTGACCTGGACTGCTCACATTCAGACACAGGTGAAAAAGCCAGGCAAAGACTGTACCACCTGCGCCAGCTGAGGAAAATTAGGGGTTTCACCAGCTATCCTGAAAACTTTCTCTTTAGGGGCGATAGAAAGTGTATTAACTCAGTGCATCACAGCGTGGTATGGGAACAGCACCAGTCATGACTGCAAAGCCCTGCAAAGAGTCGTGCGCTTATCTGAGCGTATCTCAGGGTCAGCTCTCCCATCTCTGCAGGACGTCTACACCAAACGCTGCAAAGGTAGAGCTACTAAGATCATCAAGGACTCTAATCACCCTGCAAACCCTCATTTCACGCTGCTGCCATCTGGTAGCGCTTCCGGAAGCCTGATGGCCAAAACTGAGAGACTCAGGAGGAGCTTCTTCCCCCAGGCCATCAGACTCCTGAACTCAGTCACGTAACATCACGTGACTTCACTTCAGGATAAACATCGATACACTGACACTGCACTGCACTTTCTGTTCTCATTGTTACTGTGTAACAACCTGTTATAAACCTGTTTGCACATTATACTCTTATACATTTGTTAACCACATATTTATAAGTCTACAGTTTACTCACTGCACAGTTTACTTCACTTATTTTATCCCACTTCTTTATTCTTATTTTTTTTACTTTTTCTTCTACTTGATTTGATTATTTATAATTCTACAGATATTATATATATAGTACTTTTTTATCCTATTTCTATTATAATTTCCTTCTTGTGTTTTTAACTGTGAATTTGCACTGTCCATGGAGCGGACCTGTTTACATTTCACTGCCGGTTGTATATTCTGTATATAACTGTGTATGTGACAAATACAACTCTTGAATCTTGAATCTTGAATCTAAAGGCACCATTTTCTCGTTTCTGTTTATTTCATTTCAAATTGGAAAACAAACTATCAAAACATACACGGACTGAAAGTGATTTATTGGAAGGAGCTGTGAATTATATTCTATGTTTTGGGTCAAATCATATATTTAATTACTTTAATTTAATTTTACATTTGGGTTATATTGAATTTTATATTTTGTTTGAGGGTTTATTGTTGTTAAATTACTTTTGTCAAATTGAAATAGAGAGACACAGTGTGTTTTTCGAGAATCTACTTTATTTACACATTGTGTGAAAAGTGTGAAACCCCATCAAATTAAATCGAGAGCTGTTAAGCTGTTGAAATCTTGTCCTAGAAAAAGCAACAGACTTTTTGACAGATGTTTTGATTTACTGACCACATTAATTGATTTTTCAAACCTGTGATTTATCTGATTGAAATAAAGGACAAAGACAACAATTTCTTTTAATATTAATATAATCTTAAATCTGAACCAGAATAAAATTGTTGACTACTGACTCTCCTGTCACATCTTTACCTCCCTCCATTTAACTGGCCCATACTGAACATCATTACTGGTATGTTACCATATTTTCTAACTGTTTTGACCACTTCAGTCTACTGTCTAACCTAACTCCAAGAACTCTTATTTCCTCTACCTGTTCAATAGGCACACTCTTTACAGACAGATTTAACTGTTTAAATCTAAAAATGATGCAAACACAATGCTTTTGGTTTTTGTCAAGTTTAGAACCAACTTATTATCCTACTTTATGACCAATTGTAATTCCTCATTCAAAGCAGTAGACAGCTGCTTAATTGACGTTGCAGTTAAATATAATATTATATCATCTGCATACATGACTGTCTGTGCACACTTTAAAACAAGAGGGAGATCATTGGTAAAATAGAAAATAATAATGGTCCCAAACAACTTCCTTGAGGCACACCACATTGCAACTCTTTCACATCTGAATAACTTCCATAATAAAATACACATTGTCTCCTATTAGATAACTTTAAACCAATGTACAGTATGAGAACTAAATTTAAAATTAAATCTAGCAATACTGCTCCTACTAAGTTATTGTCATAAATCTGTGCTAGGCTATCATCTGTGTTAATGCTGTTCCTGTTGAGTGTCCCTCGTACATGCTGAAAATTAGAGGGCAAATAATTATCCTAAAAGAAGAATATAATTAATTCAACTATCATTTTCAAAACTTTGCTAAGAGCTGCGAGTAAACTTATTTGTCGACTATAATGACCATTAAAACCCAGTACTGTATTTGTCTGTATATTAATAACCTTTGCATCTTTCCAAGCTAAACAAAAAAAAAAATCCCTTTTTCAATACTGATATTAAAGATGTGGCAAACTGGTTCTGCCGAACAACATTACTTCTCTTACTTTATTTATGAAAAATTAATTAAAATAATTTACAAGAACTTTAATAACAGTAGATTTCCTATGGTAAATGGTCTTTTCCTTTTATGATTTAAGTTGTTACATGATTGCTAAATAAAACATACTATTTTGTTATGCATGTGTGCCTTAAAGGCCTTAAATGCTTGAACCCCAATAAATGCTGCTCACAGCTTTAATTATTATTATTTTTCTTCTCCCCTAAAACTGATAAACTGATAAAAAAAAATGTGCCGATTGAACACTTGGTGGCGCTATAACATGAAAAAAACATGAAAAGGGCTATGACCACTTGACTGTTAGTCCAGTTGACTTGAAAATTGGTATGCAGTGTCTTGGTCCAAGTACCATGTATGTCTATGAGGACATTGGTGTATCTAAAAAAAACACATGGCCGCCATCGACCAATGAAGTTTGAGCACCTATTAGACAAGGTTAACGGAGGCCAATAGGAACTCGTGGGCATGTTCGACTCGTGGCCTTAGAGGTCTGTAAAAATTTTGAAAGAAATCGGCCACTAGTTGGTGCTAACGAGTTTTACGGCTCTGTAATCACGTGGTGTTTGACATATCCACACAATATGCACATCATTGGATAGATTTCCTCATGATGAACAACTTTGCCTCAAGAACCACTGCTGTCAATCAAATCGTTCATTAAATATTCATCAATGTATAACTGACACACTGCATAATAAAAGATTAGATAGATTAGCTTACTTTAAATTATTTAAAAACATTTAGGCTGATTATACAATGAGTTATAAGCCTTCAATTAAAATGATTAACAGTCTTTAATACAAACCTGATTCCAAAAAAGTTGGGACACTGTACAAATTGTGAATAAAAACAGAATGCAATGATGTGGAAGTTTCAAATCTCAATATTTTATTCAGAATACAACATTGATTACATATCAAATGTTTAAACTGAGAAAATGTATCATTTTAAGGGAAAAATAAGTTGATTTTAAATTTCATAGCATCAACACATCTCAAAAAGGTTGGGACAAGGCCACGTTTCCCACTGTGTGGCATCCCCTCTTCTTTTTATAACAGTCTGCAAACGTCTGGGGACTGAGGAGACAAGTTGCTCAAGTTTAGGAATAGGAATGTTGTCCCATTCTTGTCTAATACAGGCTTCTAGTTGCTCAACTGTCTTAGGTCTTCTTTGTCACATCTTCCTCTTTATGATGCGCCAAATGTTTTCTATGGGTGAAAGATCTGGACTGCAGGCTGGCCATTTCAGTACCCGGATCCTTCTTCTACGCAGCCATGATGTTGTAATTGATGCAGTATGTGGTCTGGCATTGTCATGTTGGAAAATGCAAGGTCTTCCCTGAAAGAGACGACATCAGGATGGGAGCATATGTTGTTCTAGAACTTGGATATCCCTTTCAGCATTGATGGTGCCTTTCCAGATGTGTAAGCTGCCCATGCCACACGCACTCATGAACCCCATCCCATCAGAGATGCAGGCTTCTGAACTGAGCGCTGACAACAACTTATGTTGTCCTTGTCCTCTTTAGTCCGGATGACATGGCGTCCCAGTTTTCCAAAAAGAACTTCAAATTTTGATTGGTCTGACCACAGAACAGTTTTCCACTTTGCCACAGTCCATTTTAAATGAGCCTTGGCCCAGAGAAAACACCTGCGCTTCTGGATCATGTTCAGATATGGCTTCTTTTTTGACCTATAGAGTTTTAGCCGGCAACGGTGAATGGCACGGTGGATTGTGTTCACAACAATGTTTTCTGGAAGTATTCCTGAGCCCATGTTGTGATTTCCATTACAGTAGCATTCCTGTATGTGATGCAGTGCCGTCTAAGGGCCGAAGATCACAGGCATCCAGTATGATTTTCCGGCCTTGACCCTTACGCACAGAGATTGTTCCAGATTCTCTGAATCTTTGGATGATATTATGCACTGTAGATGATGATAACTTCAAACTCTTTGCAGTTTTTCTCTGAGAAACTCCTTTCTGATATTGCTCCAGTATGTTTGGCCGCAGCATTGGGGGAATTGGTGATCCTCTGCCCATCTTGACTTCTGAGAGACACTGCCACTCTGAGAGGCTCTTTTTATACCCAATCATGTTGCCAACTGACCTAATAAGTTGCAAATTGGTCCTCCAGCTGTTCCTTATATGTACATTTAACTTTTCCGGCCTCTTATTGCTACCTGTCCCAACTTTTCTGGAAGCTCTCATGAAATCCAAAATGAGTCAATATTTGACATGACATTTCAAAATGTCTCACTTTCAACATTGGATATGTTATCTATATTCTATTGTGAATAAAATATAAGTTTATGAGATTTGTAAATTATTGCATTCCTTTTTTATTCACAATTTGTACAGTGTCCCAACTTTTTTGGAATTGGGTTTGTATGTCAGAACACTGCAATAATACCAGTCTCAATGAAAAGTAAGTTTCTACTATGGGCCACAAGAGAAAGATTACGAAAAAAAATTAAATTATACATTTTCAGCATATGTTGAAGTAGTTTATCTCTCGTTGTCTCTGAGAATATGTGCCGAAAGATCGTCAGATTTTACTTTCAGTTTCTGTAGTGAATAATTGACTGGGTTTGAGACTCCAGCAACATTACTCTGTTTGCACATTGCGTGATATCGACTGACTTGCCTTAATGATTTAAAATGAAAAAAATATTACGACGTGACGTGACATTTTTCTTTATCACCAGTTGTCAAATGATGGACAACGGTTCACATTTCCAGTGATAATAAAATTAAGTAAATATTAAATGAATGAGTAAATAAAGTGAAAAGTGAAACAAATCAAATCATATCACCTTTATTTATATAGCGCTTTTAACAAGTCCAATTGTTTCAAAGCAGCTTCACATTGTTAACAGGAAAATAATGCAACAGAATTTGTACAGCCGTTCTGGTGAAACGGTGATGTTATCCAGCTAATTTCAAGTATCATATAGTGTCAATGCGGGCAGATCGGTAATATAGATGAAATTTAGGTGTCCCCAACTGAGCAAGCCAAAAGCCAGAGGCAACGGTGGCAAGGAACCAAAACTCCTTCAGGGTCAGAATGGAGAAAAAAACCTTGGGAGAAACCAGGCTCAGTCGGGGTGCCAGTTCTCCTCTGGCCGACGAACAAACAGTGTATGATTATAATTCTGGCAACATTGCAGGTCTTAAGTCATATTAGGTAAATAGATATTCGTAAGATTATTCAAAAGATTGGAGTCGTCACGCTCAAGACGGGTTTAATGAGGATGTCGTGTCGATGCAGCATTTACGGGGGGAGTTTATTTGACATGTTCTCTGCAGACATTTCAGGGATGCGTTGGTCATGTCCAGGCGCTGGTCCACCATTTGATCTGTATACGGCCTGGATCCGGCTGACTGCAGTAAACCTCGGGATAAACAGAGAGACTAACATTAGCGTAGATGCCATTCTTGTTATGATGTAACGAGTACATCAGGTGTTATGGGAAGTGTTCCCGATTCCGGCTGACCTAGTTAATGCAGCCTAACAATCATTTACTGATTTGAATAATAGAAATTGATAATGTTTTATGTGTAAGCCATAGTAAAGAGATGCGTATTTAGTCTAGATTTAAACTGACAGAGTGTGTCTGCTTCCCGAACAATGCTAGGAAGACTGTTCCAGAGTTTAGGCACTAAATAGGAAAAGGATCGACCGCCTGCAGTTGATTTTGATATTCTAGGTATTATCAACTGGCCAGAGTTTTGAGACCGCAATAGACGTGATGGAGTATAATGCGTTAAGGGCTCGCTCAAGTACTGGGGAGCTAAACCATTTAGTGCTTTGTAAGTAATAAGCAAGATTTTAAAATTTATACGATGTTTAATAGGGAGCCAGTGCAGTGTTGACAGAACCGGGCTAATATGGTCATACTTCCTTGTTCTAGTAAGAGCTCGAGCTGCTGCGTTTTGGACCAGCTGGAGTTTGTTTATTAAGCGAGCAGGGCAACCACCCAGTAAAGCATTACAGTAATCTAGCCTTGAGCTCATGAACGCATGAATTAACTGTTCAGCATTTTGCATCGAAAGGATGTGCCATAATTTAGATATATTTTTAAGATGGTAGAATGCAGTTTTACAGATGTTAGAAACGTGGCTTTCAAATGAAAGATTAGTATCAAAGAGCACACCCAGGTTCCTCACTGACGACGAGGACTTGACAGTGCAGCCATCGAGTGTTACACAGTATTCTAGGTTACTACTTGCAGAGTTTTTTTGTCCAATAATTAAAAATTCATTTTTTTCTGAATTAGGTTGCAGGAAATTACTAGACATCCAATGTTTTATATCAGCTATGCATTCCGTTAATCTTGTGAATTGGTAAGTTTCGTCAGGGCGTGGAGAAATATAGAGCTGAGTATCGTCAGCATAACAGTGAAAACTAATGCCATGCTTCCTAATGATATCTCCCAGTGGTAGCATGTACAGGGTGAAGAGCAACGGTCCTAGCACTGAGCCCTGCGGTACTCCATACTGAACTTGTGATCGGTGTGACCTCTCTTCATTTACTGCTACAAACTGATAACGGTCAGATAAGTCTGATTTAAACCATGCCAATGCAATTCTACTAATACTAGTCTAATTCGAGTCTATTCAAAAGAATGTTGTGGTTGATAGTACCGAATGCAGCGCTAAGATCGAGTAACACTAATAGAGAGATACAACCATGATCGGATGATAAGAGTAAATCATTTGTAACTCTGATGAGAGCAGTCTCAGTACTATGATACGGTCTAAATCCTGACTGGAAATCCTCACAGATACCATTTCTTTCTAAAAAGGAACATAATTGTGAAGACACTACCTTTTCCAGTATTTTTGACAGGAAGGGTAGATTTGAGATCGGCCTGTAATTGGCTAATTCTGTAGGATCAAGTTGAGGTTTTTTAATAAGTGGTTTGATAATAGCCAACTTAAAAGTTTTCGGTACATATCCTAATAACAAAGATGAGTTAATGATATTAAGAAGAGGATCTATGACCTCTCGTAGCATCTCTTTTAATAGCCTAGTCGGTATAGGGTCGAGCATACATGTTGTTGATTTAGATGATTTAACGAGTTTATCCAATTCTTCCTCTCCTATAGCAGTGAATGAATGTAATTTTTTCTCAGTGACACTACAATGCTCTGTCTGATGTGACACTGTAGTAGACGGCTACATGGTTATAATTTTCTTCCTAATATTATCGATCTTACACGTAAAGAAGTTCATAAAGTCATTACTGCTGTGCTGTTTACAACCATGAGAAGTAGAAGCTTTATTTTTGGTTAACTTAGCCACTGTATCAAATAAATACCTAGGCATGTGTTTGTTTTCTTCTAAGAGAGTCGAGAAATAAGCAGATCTAGCAGTTTTTACGGCCTTTCTGTATGCGATCATGCTCTCTTTCCATGAATTACAAAAAACCTCTAATTTTGTTTTCTTCCAGCTGCGCTCCATTTTTCTGGCTGCTGTTTTAAGGGCCCGGGTGTGCTCGTTGTACCACGGCGTTGGACTATTTTCTTTAATTTTCTTTAGCGCCGGGAGCAACTGTGTCTAAAGTGCTGGAAAAAGAGAGTCAATAGTTTCTGTTGCAAAATCGAGTTCCTCTAGGCTATCTGGGATGCTGAGGAGATGAAACTGATGAGGAAGATTATTTAAAAAGCAATTTTTAGTGGCGGCAGTGATAGTTCTGCCATATTTGAAGCGAGGGGACGGCTTTGCAGCCTTAGCTAAATTAAGTATACATGATACTAGGTCTGATCTGAGATGTCGTCGCTCTGCTGCAGAATTTCAACGGTATCAACATTTATTCCATGTGACAATATTAGGTCTAACGTATGATTAAGGCGATGAGTGGGTCCTGACACGTGTTGCCTTACTCAAATAGAGTTTAGAATGTCTCTAAATGCTAATCCCAATGCGTCTTTTTCATTATCTACATGGATATTAAAATCACCAACAATTAGTACTTTATCTGCAGCCAGTACTAACTCTGATAGAAAGTCAGCAAATTCTTTGATAAAGTCTGTATTGTGCCCTGGTGGCCTGTATACAGTAGCCAGCACAAATGTCAAACGGGATTTATCAATTACACTACATAATGCTACATAAAGCACCAAAACTTCAAAAGAATTATATTTGAAACTAGACTTCTGAGTAATACTGAAGATATTATTATAAATTACAGCAACCCCTCCCCCTTTACCTTTCAGACGCGGCTCGTGTTTATAGCAATAATCTTGTGGGGTGGACTCATTTAAAGTAATGTAGTCATCAGGTTTTAGCCAGGTTTCTGTCAAACACAGCACATCTAGATTATTATCTGTAATTATATCATTAACAATAAGTGCTTTTGGGGAAAGGGATCGAATATTCAGCAACCCAAGCTTTATCATTTGATCATCTGTATTATATCTGTTGTTTATTTGTTGGACATCAATTAAGTTTTTACTGTTGAATGGTCTTGATGTTTTTTGTATTTACTAATTCGGGAACAGACACAGTCTCTATGTGATAATATCTAGGTGAAAGAGTCTCTATGTGTTGGGATTTATCTGACTTCTGTAACGGGAGACAGCTAGCAGACGGTCGGGTAAGCCAGTCCGTCTGCTTCCTGACCTGGGCCCCAGTTAGTCAAGGTTTAGCTTTAAAACTATATGCCAAATTACTAGAGAGAAGAGCAGCACCACTCCAAGAAGGATGGATGCCGTCCCTCTTCAACAGGTCAGGTCTGCCCCAAAAGCTTTTCCAATTGTCTATGAACCCTATGTTCTTTTGCGGACACCACTTCATTTCTACTATAACAAGTAAATTAATGATCAAGATTAGTGATCAAGTAGCTGAATTAATAAAAGAGGGCGATTAGGTTCGCTGGATAGCGACTGGATAGTGGTTTGGAAGACTTGGGTTATTCATTTTACAACACGAACTGGAGCCATGCAACAGTTTGCTAAATTGCTGCTATTTTGATAGCTGCATATAGAACTTAGAGATCTCCCTCTTTTTGTTTACTGTAATTATACAACATAATGTTGCAGATAAATAAGTACACTAGCTGCAGAGACTTTAACAAAGAAAAAGCTTAAACGGATAGTTCTCCCTGAAATGAAAATAAAGTAATCTTTTACTCACCCTGCTGTTGTTCCAGTGCCCTATGTCCTTCTATCTTTTTCAGACCTCAAAAGAAAAAAATTTAATTAAAAATTATAAATAAAAAAAAAACCTCCTGCATGCACTCCTTCCTATAATGGCAGTGAATAGCAACCGGGCTAAAATTTTACGAAAAAGATACAAAAATATCACGCAATTGTACAGTGAGATGCGCACCATATATATGGAAAGTGTTTAGGGGGCATAGTGTGAGGTTTTGCGAGAAAGAAACCTTATTATTCAGTCAAAACAGCCATTACTCTGCGCGTGTTCCTGGAATGAGTGCGAGCCTTTACAATAAGAGTGTGGCACTAGCAACGCCAAGTTCATGGGTTGGATTCCCAGGGAAAGCAAGAACTGAAAATGTAAAAAAATGTGTACCTTGAATGCAATGTAAGTCGCTTTGGATAAAAGTGTCTGCCAAATGCATAAATGTAAATGTAATGTAAAAGTCGTTCATAATCGCCCATTACTACTGTAGCTTAGCGTGCTACATTTCCCAGAGGGGTAGCTTCCGTGTAGTGAAGCTTAATTTAATGTAGAGTAACTGCTAGCTTAGCTCACTACATTTTTCAAGTAGCTTGCCCAACACTGCATATTATATACACTCACCTAAAGGATTATTAGGAACACCATACTAATACTGTGTTTGACCCCCTTTCGCCTTCAGAACTGCCTTAATACTATGTGGCATTTTTCCTATTTGTAGTGGAGATGAGTGGTACCCGGTGGGGTCTTCTGCTGTTGTAGCCCATCCACCTTAAGGTTGTGCATGTTGTGGCTTCACAAATGCTTTGCTGCACACCTTGGTTGTAACGAGTGGGTATTTCAGTCAACGTTGCTCTTCTATCAGCTTGAATCAGTCGGCCCATTCTCCTCTGACCTCTAGCATCAACAAGGCATTTTCGCCCACAGGACTGCCGCATACTGGATGTTTTTCCCTTTTCAAACCTTTCTTTCCCATTCTGACATTCAACTCATTAGCACTCACTGTTTACACCTGTGTCCCCTCACCTCATTACCTCTTTCTATATACACCTTGTTCACTCTGTCATTCAATGTGAAGTCTTGTCTTGTTCACACTGCATTTCTGAACATTATCCCTGGGTTCAGATTTCTTGTCTGTTCCGTGGATTACCCGTTTGCCTGTCTTACCTGTCTTGTTTGCCTGATTGGACTGATTACCTGTTATGACCTCTTGCCTGTTTGTTGACTACAAGTGTGGATTACCCTTCATTAAAGCTGCGTTTGGATCTCCAACCCAAAGTCTCGGAGCGATTTGTGACACTATCACTGGCAAATGTTGTAGAGTCTTAGTGTAGATTTTATGTATAAAACTTTTTTATTTTTTTATTTTACGTTACTTATTGTAAGGTGAGGCAAGGGATGAAGGACTCAAGGATGCAGAGGTTAATGGGCTTTTATTAGACTTAAAAATAAACCATCAAAACACAAACAAACCCCTCATACTTGTAACTGGCTCACCTTAGTTTTTATACAATAAGAAAGTCTCATAAAAGGGGAATTCACTTTTGCCAATAGTCTGTGTTCAAACTAACTGTAAGAGTCTCACTGAGGGAGTGAAAATAAATTTGTATCTATTGACTCACTGAATGATTACTACTAACACAAAGGGGGAGGAGACTGAAAGAAACTCTGGGTTTACCGAAGATTAAGTTCACAGAGTAATTTATCATGGTAACTGACTCTGAGTATAAGTTACCTCTTTTTCAGAAACTGGATTGACTTACCCTACTTTCTCAGGTATGACATATCTCCCATCCTGAAATGGAAAACCCAGTGTTTCCCTCTTTACAGGGTTAACATACTCAGAGTTTCTACGTAACCTCCTTTCTGAAACAGGCCCCAGATGCACAACCTTTAAAATGTGTGTTTTTACAGTGTATGCAGTGAATGAGTCTTCAAACGTGTCTTCAGTCTATGAGCTGCGCCACAAACCTTCTGCTTTGACTCGCTTTGACCTGCAGACGAAACACACAAACGACTGTCAGTAACGTAAGTTCTTCAATATTTATTCCTTGTTTAATAAACCACTGTACACTTGCAGTTCCCTTTCGAGTGATTTGTGATTGCGTCTGAAGCACGTATGTCAGCTTGTCCAATGGTGAGAGTGAACGTCACGGGCGGGTGACGTAATGACCAGGAAAGGATAAAAGCACATCCGGCTTTAGCTTCTTTGCCTCAGCAAGTCCTCTATGTTGAAACTGTCTGTGATATTTGTTGTTGTGTGTCCTTACCAGTTTAAAGAAAAAAATATGGCAAAAGAGTTTAAGTTGTGTGCTTCTCCCTGCCCAGGCTATTTAACGGTGAGGATACACATGACTTATGTGTACTATGTTTGGGAGTGGAGTATGCTATGTCAGCCTTCAAGGAAGAAGAGGCTTCCTCTCCACACGCTCCACTCCCATCTGTCACTTTTTGAGGAATGTGGCCAGGCTCGTGATCCTCAGGGTTCAGGACCTGCAGCTGCTGAGGCAGCACGGAGAAGCCAATCTTGGGGATCACAGTTGGATCTTTCGGAGGGGATTGAGACAGGCCTTGCTTCTTCTCTTCCTTCACCCGGGAGAGCCAGTGTTTTCTCACCAGTGTCGGAAACCCGCCCAGCAGCTTCTTACGCCCAGGGACAGAGCCCAATGCTTCAGTGCTCTAGTTCAGAGAAAGTAGATGTATTGAGCATTGAGGACAGCAATAAGGGGGAAGAGGAATCGCCACCTCTTTCCCCAGCGTATGAGGAGCTGGTGGAGGTGATAACTTGAGCTGTGGCTAAATTAAACATTGGTTGGCAGGCCGATAAAAGGAGTGCACATCCTAAAAGTAAGTTAGACGAGCGCTTCCTGTCTCCCAATTCCTGTCCCCCAAAATAAGCCACATTCTTCCTGTCTTTTCAGTCCCCAAGTTCATGTGTATTCAGATATTAGGGGGCTGAAAGAATACAGCTATGTGGCAATGCCCAGGGCAGAACAGACACTTGCTAGCTATCTTTCCCCAGCTTCAGCATCGTCCTTAAAGGCCCCGGTTCTACCCACTAAGCCCCTAAAGACAACATTTAGCTTAGTGAGGAAAGCATATACAGCAGCAGCAGCAAGCTTGTTTGCATATCATGGCAATCTTACAGGCTTATCAGGCTGACCTGCTGGGGGACCTGGACAATAACGAAGGGATAGGGCCTGATGAGGTTCGAGAACTTCGTCAGGCCACAGACCTGTCTCTCGGGGCCACCAAGGAGACCACCAGAGCAATAGGGTGGTTTATGGCAGCACTGGTGGCTACTGAGAGACATTTATGGCTAAACCTGTCTGAGATTAAAGACAAAGACAGAACGTTTCTGCTTGACGCTCCGCTTTCACCTCCTGGCCTCTTCGGCGACTCAGTAAATAGTCGTTGAGAGGTTTCAGGAGGCTAAGAAGCAAGCAGAGGCTTGCCAAAAACAAAATGGCGCTGCCGTGTTCGGTCGCCGTTCAGGTCGCTCCGCGAAGACTGTGCTTTTATTTACTATTCTACTTTCTTTTACTCTCAAATTTTACAAACTTATCAACTGCATTGATCTGCTATGACAGCAAAACTCTTTTGGACATTGGTTACCTCTACACTGGACTGTTTCAGGACACTTTCGCAGATCCTCTGTGGCCATCTGAGATCCTTCGGAACGCCGAGTTGAAAAATGGACAGAGCCGACAGTGAAGAATCAAGAAACACCGTGGGAAACGCACTGGGATCCGCAACAGACTGAGGAAAAGGGCATTCAGCCCACCTCTCCCGAGCATTCTGCTAGCAAATGTTCAATCCTTGGAAAATAAGATGGACGATCTTAGAGCCAGGATAAGTTTTCAACGGGACATAGTTCCCATCAAGCTAACCTCCAAACTCCTGGATCTCGGCCTGAATCCTTCTCTCTGCCACTGGATTGAGGACTTCCTCACTGGCAGGCCTCAGGTGGTGAGAATAGGCCAGTTCACCTCCACCTCCATCACCCTGAGTGTGGGAGCTCCACAGGGCTGTGTCCTGAGTCCCCTGCTCTACTCTCTCTACACGCATGACTGTTTGTCCACACACAGCTCCACCTCTATCATCAAATTTGCTAATGATACTGTTGTCCTGGGCCTCATTTCCAACAACAATGAGACGGCATACTTGGACGAGGTGGAGCATCTAACATCATGGTGCCAGGACAACTGTCTCTCTCTCTGAATGTTGGCAAGACCAAAGAAATGATTGTGGACTTCAGGAAGAGACAGCAACAGACATACTCCCCCCTCATGATCAGCGGGTCACCAGTAGAGAGAGTGAGCAGCTTCAAGTACCTGGGTGTAAACATCTCCGAGGACCTGACCTGGACTGCTCACATTCAGACACAGGTGAAAAAGCCAGGCAAAGACTGTACCACCTACGCCAGCTGAGGAAATTCAGGGTTTCACCAGCTATCCTGAAAACTTTCTATTTAGGGTCGATAGAAAGTGTATTAACTCAGTGCATCACAGCGTGGTATGGGAACAGCACCAGTCATGACTGCAAAGCCCTGCAAAGAGTTGTGCACTTATCCGAGCACATCTCAGGGTCAGCTCTCCCGTCTCTGCAGGACGTCTACACCAAACGCTGCAAAGGTAGAGCTACTAAGAACATCAAGGACTCTAATCACCCTGCAAACCCTCATTTCACGCTCCTGGTCCAGCAGCACCAGGAGGCCTCTGCTTAAGATTCAAGATTCAAGAGTTTTATTTATCACATACACAGTTATATACAGAATATACAACCGGCAGAAGAAAATTATAATAGGAATAGAATTAAAAAAAGTACTATAAATAAATCAAGTCAAGTATCAAGTCAAGTAGAAAAAAGTAAAAAATAAAAATAAAGAAGTGGAATAACAAACTGTGCGGTGAGTAAACTGTAGACTTATAAATATGTGGTTAACAAATGTATGAAGAAGTATAAGTTCAAGTTCAAGTTCGTTTTATTTCTAAAGCACATTTAAAAACAGCCAAGGCCGACCAAAGTGCTGTACAAATAATAATGGGAGAAATATACATAAAGAAAGCAAAGAGTAGAGTATAATCACTATATACACATATACATATCCACAGATACACATACATGTACATCCATACATATACATACACATACTCTCACACATATATGGAAATACACACATATGTATAAAACCACACATAGATTAATATCCTCAAAAGCCCCCATATTTACATATCAAATGCGACAGAGAACAGATGAGTTTTAAGACAAGTTTTAAACTCAGATAAACTGGAAGCCATTCTGACCGAATTTGGAAGATTGTTCCAGAGCGTGGGGCCAGCCACTTCTAAAGCTCGATTTCCCCTTGTCTTTAGGCGGGTTTTGGGGATCTTTAAAAGTAGTTTTCCCTCCGATCTCAGTCCTCTCACAGGAGTGTAAAAGTGAAGAAGATCAGTCAGATACGAGGGAGCTAGATTATTTAAAGATTTAAAAACAAGTAATAGGATTTTATACTCGATCCTAAACTGGGTGGGCAACCAGAGTGCAAGAGGGGCGTAATGTGATCGAATTTGTTGCGTCTCTTTAGAAATCTAGCAGCAGCATTTTGAATTACTTGCAATCTAGAAATTTGCTTCTTTGAGATCCCATAGTACAGGGAATTGCAGTAGTCCAGTCGCGATGTGATGAAGGCATGAATTACAGTCTCTAAAGAGCTCTCTGAAAGGAAGGATTTGATTTTAGCGAGGGAGCGAAGGCAGAAAAAACTTGAACCAACAACAGTACTTATTTGTTTGTCAAATTTTAGACAGTTGTCAATAACCACTCCCAAAAAAATCAAAATGGCGCCACCGTGTTCGGTCGCCATTCAGGTCGCTCCTCGAAGACTGTGCTTTTATTTACTATTTTACTTTCTTTTACTCTCAATTTTTACAAACTTATCATCTGCATTGATCTACTATGACAGCAAAACTCTTTTGGACATTGGTTACCTCTACACTGGACTGTTTCAGGACACTTTCGCCGATACTCTGTGGCCATCTGAGATTCTTCGGAACGCCAAGTTGAACAATGGACAGAGCCAGCTGCGTAGAACCAAGAAACACCGTGGGAAACGCGCTGGAATTCGAAACAGACTGAGGAAAAGGGCATTCAGTCCTCCTCTCCCGAGCATTCTTCTAGCAAATGTTCAATCCTTGGAGAATAAGATGGACGATCTTAGAGCCAGGATAAGTTTTCAACGGGACATGAGAGACTGTAACATATTTTGTTTGTCAGAAACATGGCTCACGCCCGCGGTCCCAGACACAGCTATGATGCCATCGGAGAACTTCTCTGTTTTTTGGATGGACAGAACAGCCGAGGCCGGTAAATCCAAAGGCGGTGGAGTATGCTTCATGATCAACAAGAAATGGTGCGATCCCAGGAACATCACCATTCTCTCGCGGTCCTGCTCACCTCATCTGGAACATTTAACAATCATTTGCCGTCCATTCTATCTGCCGAGAGAGTTTTCTGTGGTTGTCGCGACCGCTGTTTACATTCCACCACAGGCAGACACAGGGCTGGCTTTATCTGGCCTTCATGATGCTGCCAGCGGCGTCATAAACAAACACCCCGATGCTGCTTTCATCGTCGCGGGCGATTTTAACAAAGCAAACCTAAAGAAAGTCCTGCCAAACTTTCACCAGCACGTCTCCTGTCCTACACGAGGAGGAAACACGCTGGATCATTGCTACTCTCCGTTCAAGAACGCCTATAAAGCGCGGTCACTTCCAGCGTTTGGCAAATCGGATCATGCCGCCATTTTCCTCACTCCCGAATACAAACAAAAGCTTGTTCAGGAACCCCCGGTGAGGCAGGAAGTTAAGCATTGGTCGCCCCACTCAGAGACCGCGCTTCAGGCAGCTCTGAGCGATGTGGACTGGGACATGTTCCGAGCGAGTTCAGCCGACGTAAACGAGTTCACAGACGTGACGCTTTGCTTCATCAACACGCTTACAGAGCAAGCCACGCAAACAATAACAATAACGTCCTTCTCAAATCAGAAACCGTGGGTGGACAATTCAATCCGCGTGGCAATGAACGCACGCACTGCCGCTTACAACGCCGGTCTCCATTCAGGGAATATGAATGAATACAAATCGTCCTGTTATGCTCTGCGGCGTGCAGTTAAAGCCGCAAAGCTCCGGTATAAAGACCGAGTGGAGTCTCATTTCCAACTCAACGACTCGCGGCGCATGTGGCAAGGTCTGAGGTCCATCTGCTCGTTTGGATCTAAATCCTCTGCAGAGGGGAGCGCCGACCCGTTGCTCGTGAACGAGTTAAACTCTTTCTACGCTCGTTTTGACTGTAACCGCGGCAACGCGACTCCGCCAAGTGGCGCGTTAGAGGAAATGACTCAGAGCAGCAACAATCACGTGATCTCTGTCTCGGAGGATGAAGTTCGGAGAGCACTCAAGCGTGTGAACGTCAGGAAAGCTGCCGGGCCGGATGGTATTTCAGGTCGTGTTCTGCGGTCCTGTGCTGATAAGCTCACTGGGTTGTTTACATCTATCTTTAATGAGTCCCTCGCTACATCTGTGGTCCCAACCTCCTTCAAAAAATCCACCATCATCCCTGTCCCTAAGAACAGTAAACCCTCTTGCCTAAATTGCCTAAATCGTCCTGTCGGCTCTCACGTCTATAGTCATGAAGGTCTTTGAGAAACTCATTAAAAACACCATTTGCTCCTTCATTCCTGACACTTTGGACCCTCTTCAGTTTGCCTATCGTCCTAATAGATCGACTGAAGATGCCATCTCTCATGTCCTCCACTCCTCCCTCACTCACATCGACAGCAAAAGTGGGAACTACGTAAGGCTGCTATTTATTGACTATAGCTCAGCCTTTAACACCATAGTTCTCATCAAACTCCTGGATCTCGGCCTGAATCCTTCTCTCTGCCACTGGATTGAGGACTTCCTCACTGGCAGGTGGAGCATCTAACATCATGGTGCCAGGACAACTGTCTCTCTGAATGTTGGCAAGACCAAAGAAATTATTGTGGACTTGTGGACTTCACCTCGCTGGCGGGGAAGGAGCCTGAGCTTGTGCGGGAGGTTGAGAGGTACCGGCTAGAGATAGTCGGGCTCACTTCCACACACAGCTTGGGCTCTGGAACCACACTTCTTGAGAGAGGCTGGACTCTCTACCACTCTGGAGTTGCCCATGGTGAGAGGCGGTGGGCTGGAGTGGGTTTGCTTATAGCCCCCCAGCTCAGCTGCCATGTGTTGGAGTTCAACCCGGTGAATGAGAGTGAATGTGCCTACGGGCCAAACGGCAGTGCGGAGTACCCGGCCTTAATGGGGTCTCTGGGAGGGGTGCTGGAAAGTGCTCCAACTGGAGACTCCATCGTTCTACTGGGGGACTTCAACGCACACGTGGGCAGTGACAGTGATACCTGGAGGGGCGTGATTGGGAGGAAAGGCCCCCCTGATCTGAACCCGAGTGGTGTTCTGTTATTGGATTTCTGTGCTAGTCACGGCTTATCCATAAGGAACACCATGTTCAAGCATAAGGGTGTCCATCAGTGCACGTGGCACCAGGACGCCCTAGACCGGAGGTCGATGACTGACTTTGTGGTCGTCTCATCTGACCTCCGGCCGTATGTCTTGGACACTCGGGTACTGGAGAGGAGAATTCGACCGATAGTGGAACCTTGGATTCAGGAGGAACAGTGTGGTTTTCATCCCGGTCGTGGAACACTGGTCCAGCTCTATACCCTTTTCAGGGTGCTGGAGGGTTCGTGGGAGTTTACCCAACCAATCCACATGTGTTTTGTGGATTTGGAGAAGGCATTTGACTGTGTCCCTCGTGGCGTCCTGTGGAGGGTGCTCTGGGAGTACGGGGTCCGGGGCCCCTTGCTTAGGGCTGTTTGGTCCCTGTACGACCGGAGCAGAAGCTTGATGCGTATTGCCGGCAGCAAGTCGGACTTGTTCCCAGTGCATGTTGGACTCCGGCAGGGCTGCCCTTTGTCACCAGTTCTGTTCATAATTTTTATGGACAGAATTTCTAGGTGCAGCCAAGGGCCGGAGAGTGTCCGGTTTGGGAACCACATGATTTCGTCACTGCTTTTTGCGGATGACGTTGTCATGTTGGCCTCCTCAGACCAGGACCTTCAGCATGCACTGGGGCGGTTTGCAGCCGAATGTGAAGCGGCCGGGATGAGAATCAGCACCTCCAAATCCGAGGCCATGGTTCTCAGTCGGAAAAGGGTGGCTTGCCCACTTCAGGTTGGTGGAGAGTTTCTGCCTCAGGTGGAGGAGTTCAGGTATCTTGGGGTCTTGTTCACGAGTGAGGGAAGGATTGAACAGGAGATTGACAGATGGATCGGTGCAGCTTCTGCAGTAATGCAGTCAATGTACCGGTCTGTTGTGGTAAAGAAGGAGCTGAGCTGTATGGCGAAGCTCTCGATTTACCGGTCAATCTACATTCCTACTCTCACCTGTGGTCATGAGCTGTGGGTCATGACCGAAAGGACAAGATCCCGGATACAGGCGGCCAAAATGAGCTTTCTCCGCATGGTTGCTGGGCGCTCCCTTAGAGATAGGGTGAGAAGCTCAATTACTCAGGAGGAGCTCAGAGTAGAGCCGTTGCTCCTTCACATCGAGAGGAGCCAGTTGAGGTGGCTCGGGCATCTATTTCGGATGCCTCCTGGATGCCTTCCCGGGGAGGTGTTCCGGGCATGTCCCACCGGGAGGAGGCCCCGGGGAAGACCTAGGACACGCTGGAGGGATTATGTCTCCCGGCTGGCCTGGGAACGCCTCGTGGTTCCTCCGGAAGAGCTGGAGGAAGTGGCTAGGGAGAGGGAAGTCTGGGCTTCTCTGCTTAGACTGTTGCCACCGCGACCCGGCCCCAGACAAGCGGAAGATAATGGATGGATGGATGGATGGATGGGTTTACTGTTCTTAGGGACAGGGATGATAGTGGATTTTTTTGAAGGAGGTGGGGACCACAGATGTAGCGAGGGACTCATTAAAGATAGATGTAAACAACCCGGCGAGCTGATCAGCACAGGACCGCAGAACATGGCCTGAAATACCATCCGGCCCAGCAGCTTTCCTGGCGTCCACACAGTGCCCTCCGAACTTCATCCTCCGAGACAGAGATCACATGGTTGTTGCTGCTCTGAGTGATTCCCTCTGACGAGTCACTTGGCGGAGTCGCGCTGCCACGATTACAGTCAAAGCGAGCGTAGAAAGAGTTTAACTCATTCACAAGTAATGGATCAGCTCTGATTTAGATCCAAAAGAGCAGATGGACCTCAGACCCTGCCACATGCGCCACGAGTCATTGAGTTGGAAATGAGACTCCACTCGACCCTTATAACGGAGCTTTGCGGCTTTAACTGCACGTCGCAGAGCATAGCAGGACGATCTGTATTCAGTCATGTTCCCCAATAGGAGACCTGCGTTGTATGCGGCAGTGCGCGTGTTCACTGCAGCGCGGATTGAATTGTCCACCCACGGTTTCTGATTTGAGAAGGACGTTATTGTTATTGTTTGTGTGGCTTGATCTGCAAGTGTGTTGATGAAGCAAAGCGCCACATCCATGAACTCGCTGACGTCAGATGAACTCGCCCGGAACATGTTCCAGTCGACGTCGTCCAGAGCTGCCTGTAGTGCGGTCTTTGAGTGGGCTGACCAGCGTTTAACTTCCCGCCTCACCCGGGGGTTCCTGAACAAGCCTTTGTTTGTATTCAGGTGTGAGGAAAATGGCGGCATGATCCAATTTGTGAAAGCTGGAAGTGACCATGCTTTATAGGCGTTCTTAAACGGAGAGTAGCAATGATCCAGCGTGTTTGCTCCTCGTGTAGGACAGGAGACGTGCTGGTGAAAGTTTGGCAAGACTTTCTTTAGGTTTGCTTTGTTGAAATCGCCCGCAATGATGAAAGCAGCATCGGGGTGTTTGTTTATGAAGCCGCTGGTAACATCATGAAGGCCAGATAAAGCCAGCGCTGTGTCTGCCTGCGGTGGAATGTAAACGGCAGTCGCGACGACAGAAGAAAACTCCCTCGGCAGATAGAATGGGCGGCAAATGATTGTTAAATATTCCAGATAAGGCGAGCAGGACCACGAAAGAATGGTGATGTTCCTGGGGTCGCACCATTTCTTGTTGATCATGAAGCATACTCCACCGCCTTTGGATTTACCGGCCTCGGCTGTTCTGTCCATGCAAAAAACAGTGAAGTTCTCTGACGGCGTCACAGCTGTGTCCGGGACCGCGGGCGTGAGCCATGTTTCGGACAAACAATAGATATTACAGTCTCTCATGTCCCATTGAAAACTTATCCTGGCTCTAAGATCGTCCATCTTATTTTCCAAGGATTGGACATTTGCGAGCAGAATGGTGGGCTGAATGCCCTTTTTCTCAGTCTGTTGCGGATCCCCACAGTGTTTCTTGATTCTTCGCCGTCGACTCTGGCCATTGTTCAACTCGGCGTTCCGATGAATCTCAGATGGCCACAGAGGATAGGCGAAAGTGTCCTGAAACAGTCCAGTGTAGAGGTAACCAATGTCCAATAGAGTTTTGCTGTCATAGCAGATCAATGCAGATGATACATTTGTAAAAATTGAGAGCAAAAGAAAGTAAAATAGTAAATAAAAGCACAGTCTTCACGGAGCGACCTGAACGGCGACCGAACACGGCGGCGCCATCTTGGTTTAAGCCCACCTCACTACAACGGGTTGCTACTCACGTCAGTACATCCCAAGCAGGTTCTGGTAATGGAGCAAGAAGTAAAAACTTTTATTAGCGAAGGGGGCTATAGAACAGGTTCATTCACCTGACTGAGAATCAGGTTTTTACAGCCATTACTTCATTGTTGGCATTCAGATGTCATCCTCGCACACATGCAGAAATCGGGGTTGAGAAAAGTGTACTTTCTCCACTACAGAGAACCACTTTTCTAGGTGTGGTTTGGGATTCAGTTACGATGTGGGTCGTCTGCTCGCATAGCTGCTATCCTCAAAGGAGATCCTAACCAAAGAGTTAAAGCTGGGCCAGTCACTCACTGTGAAAGTTTCAGAGGCTGTTGGGCCTCATGGCAGCAGTGTCCAATGTGATACCCTTTGGTCTGCTGTATATGAGACCCTTGTATGTATGAGTCCCTGTATATGTGGCCCGAGGGGATCACGTTGCGGTGTCTCCGCAGCTTGGTCTTATGGAGGAAACCTTGGTACGCTGTACTCTGAGGCCTGCAATACGTACCTGGGTTCCTTCTTGGGACTTGGCTGTAGTCCTAGAGGGACTATCCGGGGCTCCGTTTGAGCCCCTGGAATCAGTTTCTGAGAAGGTTATGACTCTAAAAACGGTCTTCCTTCTGGCTATTTCATCTCTTAAAAGAGTTGGAGACCTTCAGGCCCTTAGTTCCCTAAGAGGGGAATGAGACGCTGCGTTGCCTGGCCATACTTCCTGCATCCTTATGATCGACTTGCTTCAGCTATTTGAAGCTATCGCCAGTCAAACCAGATGTGCTTTTATCATCCTTTCCTGGTCATGATGTCACCTGCCCATGAAGTACACTGTCACCATTGGACTAGTTGATATACATGCTTCAGACGCAATCACGCAGGGGTGTTTCCAAAGCATCATTTATGCAGCGTCTCGTTCCCTTCTCAGGGAACTAGGGTTGCAGTCATAACCTGAGACATCCTGAATATCCAGAACAACAGGATTCTTCCTTATGTGATATTGTTCAAATGCAGGATTTTCAAACTTCAATCTTTTACATGTGTAGCACCCCCTCAAGGCTATTATGAGGTCTTTTAAGAGCTAATATTCACTCATTATTCACTTATTTTATTAAGGGCAAATGATCAGGTTCCAGGTGTTCTCAAATAAACCTACAGTAGTAAATAGGAATGAAATAATTCCTGCAACAACAATTAAAACAACTGGCCAAGCCTTTTATTGAATATAAAATAGAACAATATACATAGAATATGAAAACAAAAACACACAAGTAAATCCTGCCAGTGAGGAATTTTCCTCAAACACGCATAGCCTATCCTCCTGGGCTGCGTTCCAGTTGGTTTTTATTAAGCCCTTCATTCGCTAACTTCCCTCCATCTCATTCACTTGGATGTGCGTCTGTTGCTATAGACCCTTTTTGTGCCGACGTCACAATTAAGTCCCAGCGTTAGCTGGAGGCAAAACAAAGGGAAAACTGGAGCCAATACAAACCAGCACAGAGTCAACTACATAAGGAGCTTAAAATATCATCTTGTTGTGTTGTTGGGTGCCAGAATAGACTAAGTACAGGATCCAATTACAAAATTCATCACATAACTGTTACTGCCAGACAACAAAAAAACGATGACAGCTGTGGTTAAACACAATAAAACCAGCTGACTGGACAGAAACAAACAACAACAATGCTAGCATTTTCAGCGCACACTTCATATCTGTGATTGTTTGATTGTGACTACATTTAAGAAACTGGTAAGGAAGAACAATCAAATACAGAAAGTATAAAACTGAGCTTCCAGTGTCTGTAATTTTTATTAGTCAAGTCAAGTCACCTTTACTTATATAGCGCTTTTAACAAGTCCAATTGTTTCAAAGCAGCTGCACATTGTTAACAGGAAAATAATGCAACAGAATTTGTACAGCCGTTCTGGTGAAATTATCATATAGTGTCAATGCGGGCAGATCGGTAATATAGATGAAATTTAGGTGTCCCCAACTGAGCAAGCCAAAAGCCAGAGGCAACGGTGGCAAGGAACCAAAACTCCTTCAGGACCAGAATGGAGAAAAAAACCTTGGGAGAAACCAGGCTCAGTCGGGGTGCCAGTTCTCCTCTGGCCGACGAACAAACAGTGTATGATCATAATTCTGGCAAAATTTGCAGGTCTTAAATCATATTAGGTAAATAGATATTCGTAAGATTATTTGAAAGATTGGAGTCGTCACGCCGGAGACGGGTTTAATTCACATCTTTCTTAAAGTTCTACTGTAATGCCACTCTAAATGTACATCATTATGTTATGTTTATGTTTATGTTTATGTTTTGTTGATGTTTTGTTGTGTTTTGCCATGTAATGCTTGCTAAACTGCATTCTTGTATTTCTGGAGAGCGTGTGGCGGCGCCTGAATAATCGGCTGCGGCCCGGAGGCTTGCTCCAAACTTAATTTCGTTATACTGTACTTGTACATGTGTAATGACAAATAAACTTCAACTTCAACTTCATTTACAGGAGGCATATACTTTACAATAACTATTTGGCCATTACATGCACACATCTTAAAATAGGCTAACACCTTAGCCATCACGTTGAATGTTTGACTTTGTATTTTGGCCCAGTTCACTCTCATGTAGCTGTACAAATAGTTCTTAGGTGTAGATGTCAGGCACTCAGCCAGAGGTAATGGTCGCTCTGTCAGATCCATTCATTGAGTGAGCGTGTACAGGTCAGCCAATCTGGTTCCCTCCGTTAAAGTTAACTTTCACCCCCCAGCTCTTAATACATTGTGCTTCCTTCTGGAGCATCAGTGAATGTTTGAAGCTTTTTTAATAGTTGTGTTTGAGTCCCTCAATTGTCCTCGGTGTGAATGATCAAACTCTCCATTTTGCTTAGGAAATAATGTGGTCAGAACCAAAGTTTACAGGACTGCGTTTTCTGGAATCCTCTCTAGCAGGATTTCTACATTCTCATTGGTTACCGCCGAAAACTGCGCCATGTCTCATTACCATAAAGTTGACCTGACTTCAACTCTCCTTGATGCCAACATAGTCCAAGACTAGGGTGTTTGTTGCTAGGGTGTTGCTATGTGTCTGCTAAGGTATTCAGGGTGTTGCTATGCAGTTGCTAAGGTACTCAAGTTTGTTGCTAGGGTGTTGCTATGCAGTTGCTAGGGTACCCTGGGATGTTGCTAGGGTGTTGCTATGCAGTTGCTTAGATACTTGACCTGGCTGCTATTGTGTTGCTACATGGTTGCTAGGTTGTTTCTATGCGTTTGCTAAGGTTCTTTGGGTAGTTGATAGGGTACTTAAAGTGGTTGCTAGGGAGTTGCTATGTGGTTAATAGGGTGTTGCTATGTGACTCTGTTTGGTCGTTAGGGAATAGCTTGGCAGCTTCCAATGACGATACTCCAAGAGCTCCAATATGAATGATAACAAACCCCATGTCTCTGTGACATTCAGAGTAGAAGACATCCCTCTTTGGATTTGGGTTGCTAGGGTGCTTGATAATTGTTTCTAGGGCGTGGCTAGGAAGTGTTGAAGGTGATTTGTGATTGGCTGTTGATGCCCTGTAAATTAGGATGGGTTTAAGTGTCACCATTGGTCCACTAGTTGCCGATTGACAGCTCCTCCTCTAGCCAATCAATCGAAGAGGGGAGTTGACATCACTCCAATGCGACTCAGGGCTACTGTACAGGCAAGCTTGTCTGGCTATCACCAGGTGGATAAGCTGGTTTGTGATTTGTCCCCTCAAAACTGTAACAGAAGCAGGATAGAAAAATGTACAGGTTTCCAGCCTGAGCTACAGAGCAAAATCAAATCTCCGGCAAATCAAGCTGGGTTTACCTAGTCTAGGCAAGCACCACTAACTAGAATATACATTTCCTGAAGAAACTGTGTGGTTCTTGCAGTGTGCAACTACACTGACCCCTACACTGTTGGCATGTTTTTAACAAGATGCTAACATGATTAGCATTCTGTTAACATGATGCTAACACGATTAACATTTATTAGTATGTTTTTAACAAGATGCTAACATGATTAGCATTATTTGCATTTTGCTAGCATTATACCGACATGATTAGCATGCTGCTCATATGATGTTAACACGATTACTATGATAATAACATGTTTTTATCAAATGCTAACACGATTAACATTTTGCTAGTGTGTTTTTAACAAAATGTTAACGTGTAGCGAATATCGAGCCCCAGGGGAAATGGTGCGGGATTTATGCATGCGTTTAATCGTGTTACGATCAAATATGCACAGATCCGCACAGAGGGGAATTTGGATATTAACAGTTGATTATAACGGATTATAACAATTATTAATATCTAGGGCTTGATTCAACTTTTAGAAATTTCTTTGATTCTAGAATTGAGTTCAAAGGACGGGTAATTGTCCACCAAATACCTCCCTTTTAATAACTCTTAAACAACGTTTCTCTGGCCAGGAGAAATATCTTTCTTTTAATTTGTAACAGGGTCGGTTCAACGTAAAAGTGACCTATGGGTGAGCAACTCAAGCGCAATCACGTGTGAATATATATATTTTAATAAATCAACAACAATAAACAAACATACACAAATTAACTGAAAGAAGGAAGGAGAGAGAGGGAGAGAGAGGAGAGAGAGAGAGAGAGAGAGACAAGGCAACGGTGATACTATCGACACAACCTATTGAGCACAAGCAAGAAATCAGTCCAACTTATTGGTATAAGCTCAAGACTTTATAACGACAGCTTAAGGGATACTTGCATATGTTTCCTAGGTCGCGAGTTTGTGCGTGTGTGGGAATTCCGCGATCCAGTCCGTGTTTGAATCTTGCAGGGGTGGGTCCTTGGAGTCCGCGGGAAATTCAACTTTGGTTCCTTTGTGTGATGAGATCCGTTGGAAGATGGCGAAGAAGAAGAGGAAGGAGAAAAGCCAAAAGAGGAGGCAACAGGAAGCAAAAAGAAGAGGAAGGAGAAGCATTTGTGGCCCGTCTTAAAGGGCCGTGACGGGGCACGCCTCTTTTGTCGGAACAGCCAATCAGAGCGAAGGAACTCAGAAGCGGGAAATCTCCCTTTGTCTTGGGTCTCGCTTCATTAACATGTTTATGGCTCTCTCTTAGATAAGCAGACTTGGGGGTTTTGGTATGCAGACTTTGGGGTTTTGGCATCAAAGAAAGAGTTTGATGCATCATAGTACCACACAACACACCTAGACGGCCTACAAATTGCGAGACAAAGATTTCGAGACCAAGCATGGGGAGTTTAACTTAAGAGTTAAAGGAACGGCGAGGATTGACGTCATTCTTCCTTACGCATTCACTGGCTATAAGTTTCTAACCTATCAAACACATCTAAAATGGTTATAACAAAAAGCATGCATACATACAGGGACCACAACACACCTAAAATGAAAAATAACTAAGTTAAAAGTCATATAATCTATTCGGATGTCCTTTGGTATGTGTGAAGGTGGGGGCTGTTATTTATAATAGTCTCTGTCCTGGTGGAGGCTGTTTTGTGTTCTATTAGGGCCGTTAACCTGTCAGTCTGTAGACTTCACGGCGCCGGTCTTGCTTGAGTCATTATAAATAAAAGTATTGGTCCGTTGATCATTTATGAGTACCGTCCATACGCTACACATGATTAGCATTATTACCATGTTTGCCATGAGTCAAAAGATCCAATTGCCATGTCTCTACGATGTTCTAATGCAGAGATATAGGTCTGGTTAAATGGTTACTCTGTGAGGATGCTAGGGAGTGGCTTGGCAGTTGCCAATGACGATACTCCAAAAGCTCCTTGCCAGTATGAATGATAGCAAACCTCATGCCTAACCCCATTGTTGCTAACATGATGCAACACGATAAGCACTTTGCTAGCATGATGTTAACACATTTTGACTTGTTTTTATCATGTTTTAACCCTTGGCTAATTGCTATTAGCATGTAGCTATTCACTGTTAGCATGTGTAGCACACTGAAAGTCCAGTTTGCTAGTATTAGTCAAAAGAGCCAACCGTCATGTCTCTACGATGTTCTGATGCAGAGATATAAGTCTGGTTAAATGGTTGCTAGGGTACTCTGTTTGGTCGTTAGGGAGTAGCTTGGCAGCTTCCAATGACAATACTCCAAAAGCTCCAATATGAATGATAACAAAAAAGATTAGAATATATTCCACTTTGGATTTGGGTTGCTAGGGTGCTTGATAATGGTTGTCGAACAGTCAGACGACTCCACCCTTATGTTTCTATTACACTTCTATCCAAAGATATCCCTTTGAAGTATACACGAAAGAATAATAATATACTATATAAATAAATAATATATAATAAGCCCACAGAATAGTAATAGGGATGCTTATATTTGCTTCCTAACTTTATATAGTAAATCAGCTTTTTCAAGCCAACTTAATAATATTACTTAAATAATAATAAAAAGTAATAATATAAAAACATTTTCTTTATTTTGACTTGAAATATTGATAAATATCTTATTGTGAGTTTAGTATTGCGATAGTACCAAATCCTGACACGAGTGTATTGTTAAAACCCCAGTATTTTGCATCTACTTTTACTTTCAATACTGAAGTACGTTTAGTATGAAAAAATATTAAATATCACAGTAAATAGCAATGCATATCACATCCTTTAAAACTTTTCTCAGGTAATGTTCTAAACAGTGATGTTAACTTCTACCAAATTCATTTTCTGGCAGGATATCTGAACTTTTACTCAAGTGTGTCTTTCGAGTCCTTTATCCTCCACTGATTTTTATTATATTACCCAATTGTTCCCCCAGGTTACACATGTAACATATTTGAATCATACATATTTTCCCTGTTGTTTTTAATAGACAAATCTCTTTTTACAATAGGAAATGTTTCTGTTTTTAACTAATGACTGGTTTGTTGCTTAGTGCTGTCTGTCAAGATCTCATGAAACAATGGCAGAACAAAACGCCAGCATCAACGGATCAACTGAAGATGATGATTACAGTGGGTGGACACATGAGGATTGGGAGGAATGGGAATTTTACAGTAAACTGAAAATTGCACGACCAGTATTTGTCCAGGTGATTTCAGTCGTTAAGATCCCAATCATGATCTTAACTCTGTTTGTGTTGTGTGTTCTTATGAGATCTCAACGCTCTGCTCCAGTTTTTGTTATTCATTTGATTCTTTCAGATCTCATTCAGATCATTTGTACATTAATTAGGGCATCCAAACAGTTTGATTGGTCACCTAAACTGGATGGTGCATATGAATTTAGTTTAATTGTGGGTCTGTATTTTATGGCATGTGTTGCTGTTGAACAATATCTTCTGGTTTCTCATCCTATCTGGTACAAAACTCATTATTCACTGAAAGTCTGCTGTGTTATTTCTGTGATCATCTGGTTTGTTCCTCTGATCTTTGCAAGCCGAAACTACTATGGGCTGTATTTTCACATTCGACACCTATCGATCGCCTGTTTGATCCCCTACCCGATAGTCATTCTGTGTTTTATTGGCACTTGTCGCGGTCTTTCACACGCAATAACTCTTACTCCTCTAAAGCGCAAATTAATTTTGGGCAGTTTGTTCCTGGTACTGCTGACTTACACATTTCTCATTCTCCCCTGTGTAATCCTGATTTTTATTGTAGAGATTTTTCCCAAGTTCTGGGATTGTTTATTATTTGTTAAAGTTTCCTATTTTTCTGATATCCTCCTGTTTCTGAACCCACTGGCTGACTGTATCTTGTACTTGCTCATGAGGCCTGATGTTGGTGGTTTAATGAAGTCTGTTCACTGCTGTTGTAGAACGGACATGCGTCAGAATTCGACACACAGCCGGGATGAACACTCAAGAGACAGTAGTGGCACGTTTGCCTGCTGTGTTTCAGTGCAAAAGCCTGTGTCTCATTCAGAAACCGCCTGCACTTCAGTTTAAACAGCTGAACTAGAGCTCCACTGAATAAATCAACTCATTGTCATTCCTTTCATCGCACACACACTTCCTTTCTATGGGATTTAGGTTTATTAGATATAAACGGTTGGGGTTACTTGACTGTAACCCTGTTCCCTGATAAAGCGGAACAAGATGCTGCACAAAGTGCATATGGGAAGTGTCTTATCACGACCAGCTATGAATAGTGTGCTTAACACATCAATGAAATTGATCCGGAGGCATTATAGCCTCGGCTGGTGACGTCATCAGTGCACCTGCTGCACAAGGCTATAGATAGATGTGCCCCAGCTGCAAGCCTTCAGGTCTTTTTTGTTTGAAGAGCAGTTCTGGGACATCATCAGCACGGCAATGCAGTGCAGCATCTCGTTCCGCTTTATCAGGGAACAGGGTTACAGTCAAGTAACCCCAAGTGTTCCCTTTCAAAAGCTTCACTCAATGCTGCATGCAAATGTAAAGTATGCAAATGTAAACGAGAATACCCACACCACCGTGCTTGATTGTGTCTGGACCCCTTACGGTTGTGTAGGTGTTCACAAGAACGCAAGAAGCCTCAGACATTAACTTGTGATGTCGACTCAAGGACATGAGAGCCCAGAGTGGCATGAGCATCCAAACTATACAATCGTATGAGTGTGTGCGGAGAGGACCAACCTGCCACATCACAAACAAACACTTTGTAAGGGGGCACCCCCTTACTAATGCCTTTAGTAGAGGAGGCGACCCCCATGGTGGAGTGAGCCCTTAAGCCTATTGGTGAAGCTTGACCGCGCACCTCATAAGCAAGAACAATAGCATCCCTGACCCAATGTGACATGGTCTGCTTTGTGGCGGCAGTACCTCTGTTGCGGCCCCCATGGCAAACAAACAGTTGCTCTGACTTACACCACTGGCTAGAGCGGTGGGCATAGGCCTGGAGAGCATGAACTGGACACAGGATGTTAAGTTTCCCCTGGTCCGGCATTTCAAATGGAGGAGGGCAGAAAGTTTCCAGAGTGACAGGATGTACAGCCAAGAAAGGAACCTTAGGCAGGTAGTCAGGATGAGGATACAAAATCACTTTCACCATTCCTGGGGCAAAGTCTAAGCAGGATGGCGATATTGACAGAGCCTGCATATCCCCAGTTCTTTTTAAAGAAGTTACAGCCATAAGAAAAAACATCTTTAGGGTCAGAAGTTTGTCAGATGCTGACTCTAGAGGTTCAAAGGGGGTCTCAACCAGACTCTCGAGGACTATGGCAAAGTCCCATGAAGGGATCTGGATGTGGGGTGGAATGGGGCTGGATGTGGTGTTCGTTCATTTGTTCTGTTTATATTAAATAAACCCATCTTTGTGGAAGCCCTGGATCTCCTCTTCTCTGCTGCACCACACAACCGTAACACAAATAGAGACTATAGTTTTTGTTCATCTTGCACTGTCCCTGTTTGCCATGAATGTTTTTATCTATTTATTTTACCACTGCTCGGTGTTGTCTTCATGTTAAACCCAAGTATACACTACCGTTCAAAAGTTTAAGATTATTTTTATGTTTTCAAAAAAGTTATTCTGCTTAACAAGGCTGCATTTATTTGATCCAAAATACAGCAAAAACAGTAATATTGCAAAGTTTCACATGATCCTTCAGAAATCACTGTAATATGCTGATTTACTGCTCAAGAAACATTTGTGTACAATTTATTTCAGGATTCTTTGATAAATAGAAAGTTTAAAACAACAGCATTTATCTGAGAGAGAAATCTATTGAAATTAATACTTTTATTCACAAAGATGCCTTATATGGATCAAAAAACATAATAAAAGACATTAATAATGTTACAAAATCTTTTTTATTTCAGATAAATGTTATTCTTTTTAACTTTCCATTAATCAAAGAGTTAACCCTCTGGGAAAAAATAAATAAATAAATTATATATATATATATATATATATATATATATATATATATATATATATATATATATATATATATATATATATATATATATATATATATATATATATATATATATATATACACAACTGTTTTCAATATTCATAATAATAAGAAATGTTTGTTGAGCATATACATCAAATCCTCACATGAGAATGATTTGGGAAGGATCATGTGACACTGAGACTGGAGTAATGATGATAAATTCAGCTTTGATCACAGGAATAAATTACACTTTACTATATATTCACATAGAACACATTTATTTTAAATTGTAAAATATTTCACAATATTACTGTTTTTACTATTTTGGATCAAATAAATCAAAGTCAGTAAAAAGTCAGATTACTTCTTTTGAATGAAACAATTTTGTGAATAAGCTACAAACAATACATTCAATCATTAAGTCTCCTCACATTCATTCTCTATAGTTCTCTCTGTCACATTCCTCATTGATATTCAGGGAGGAGTCGCTGACACCTCAGCTGTGAATATTCATGATGATCCACACCCTCCCTGCATACAGCCATTCTGACAATAAGTGTCTTACTAAAGTTAAATGACTATATTGTTTTGTATGAATGAGTAATCAAAATGGTTTTCACATTGGTTTGAAGGAAAAAACTTGCATATGCAATAACATCCCGTTCTGAAAAGTCTTGTGAACAAACGTTTAAAGTGTGTTAGATGGCCTTATTTCAGTGATTTAACATTTTATTATTTTCAAAAACTATGCATAAACATTATTTTCTCAAAACTACAAACTTTTATGTATATGTTGCTCACATATTAATGAAGCCCTGTTTGTGCTGAATACAGTGTAACCAGACTTTAAGCCATTAATATGCTTTAAAGCAAACTGTGACGGACTCTGCCACACCCCGCGCACCAGACTCCTTCACTCCGCCTACTCGTTCCATGTCACCTGAATACTGAGCACCTGCAATCAATCTCACCCTCACTATTTAACCAGCACTCACCTCGCTCACTGTGTCTGGTCTCGTCTTTGCTACTCGGACTCTACCTGCGCTACCAAGCGACCTAAGAACTCTCACTCTGAGTATTTCCTGGACTTCTCTTCCGAGCATTCCCTGAATTCTCCAAACCCTCTCCGAGTCTTCGCCAGCCAGCTTTCAACCATACCGCTATCAGTTAAGATTGCCATTGCCATTACCTTCACTGCCTTGCATCCGCTACTGTCTTTGTGTTCTGACAAAATAAATCCTGTTCAATCTAACGTCTGTGTTTGAGTTCCATGATGACAGAAGACCAGGCCCACCGGCAGGCCGAAGCAGGAGCGCCTGAGCATCTGTCACCCGATTCCAACACAATCACAGTTAACCCACGCACTCCAACTAGCACTACAACTAGCATCTTCTTCTTCATCTGCCTCCCCCAATCCCATGGCCCGGCCAGTGCTCTATGCTGGCGAGGCGGAGAAGTGCAACGGGTTCCTGCTACAGTGCTCTTTGTACTTCGAGCTACAGGCAAGTCAGTTTCAATCAGAGCGTGCTAAGATTGCCTTTATGATTTCTCTCCTGACTGGACGCGCTCTCCAATGGGCCCAAGCGATCTGGACGGCTGATGGACCCGTTACACAGACTTTAGAAGCTTTCGTGAAACACTTTCGAGAGGTTTTTAGCCGGTCTGCGGGTCCGAATTCCTCTCAGGATCAATTGTTACGGATTCAGCAAGGTAATCTACCCATCCATGAGTACACTCTGCAATTCTGTACATTACCTGCCTCCAGCAGCTAGAATGAAATTGCTCTGATGTCCGCATTCCGTCAAGGTTTAAACCCACAGATCCGTGCTCACTTGGCCATATATGACGAATCCATCGGTCTGGAAAACCTGATCCAATACTCCATTCTCGTGTGCCAGAATCTTTCCGCCTGCACCTCTTCCTCTGACCCGTTGCATTCTCCGCCTCCACCGCGGGAATATCGGAACCCAGCACCAGAACCCATGCAAGTCGACCAATTCCGTTTATCACCTTCGGAAAGGGAGCAGCATATGCGTATGCACCTCTGCCTATATTGTGGAGGTCAGGGCCACTACCGTGACACCTGCCCGCTCTGACCTCCACGCCCAGCGGTGAGTACCTTACATACAAAGCCCCCTGTCACTGCCTTGTCATACACCGATGTACTGGTAATTTCTGCTGTCTCTTCTATTCCAGCCAAAGCCCTGATTGATTCCGGGGCTGCTGGAAACTTCATTTCATCCTCCCTACTCCAGAAACTTCACGTCAAAAGGTCATTACTCAACCCACCATATAGAGCTCACTCCATCCTGGGAAAACCGCTGGGCTGTGGGTGCATACGCTACGCCTCTGCAGAACTCACCCTCAGGATCGGATGTTTACATCAGGGGCTCATCTCATTTCTGGTGCTGGAGGGATCCACAGCCAACATCGTCCTGGGACGCCCGTGGCTAACCGTTCACTCTCCGAGCATCTGTTGGAAGTCTGAGGAGGTATTGAAATGGAGTCCGCGATGTCTTACTAACTGTCTCTCCTCTATTCAGAATATCCCACCATGGAAAATCAAGTTCAAGTCTCCGTCCCGAGTCCCCCTTGCCTCCACCACTGTTGAAAGCCCTCCCTTCGCCGTAGCCACCACCCTTTCTGAACAGTACCAGGCGTTCCAGGACGTCTTCAGCACACAGTTGGCCATTAAACTACCACCTCACCGGTCATGGGACTGTGCGATTTGACCTGCTGCCTGGGACCTCTTTTCCCCAAGGACGTATCTACCCTCTGTCCATCCCGGAACAGCAGGCCATGGAGGAGTACATCCAGGAGGCTCTCAAACAGGAATATATCCGACCTTCGACATCCCCTGCCGCTGCCAGCTTCTTCTTCGTGGCCAAGAAGGACGGAGGCTTGAGGCCCTGTATTGACTATCGCCATCTCAATGCTCATACCATCAAATTCCGCTATCCACTTCCCCTGGTTCCAGCCTCTCTGGAACAGTTGCGGGGGGCTTGCATCTTCACGAAGTTGGACCTGCGCAGCGCTTACAACCTCATCCGCATTCGAAAAGGGGACGAATGGAAAACGGCTTTCATCACCGCAGCGGGTCATTATGAATATCTGGTAATGCCCTTTGGACTTTCCAATGCCCCAGCTGTATTCCAGGGGTTTATGAATGAAATCCTCAGCGAGTTCCTAAACCGTTTTGTTATCGTCTATATTGATGACATCCTTGTGTATTCATCCTCTGAAGAAGAACATCCGTCCCACGTTGCGCAGGTCCTCCAAAAACTCAGAGAACACCATCTCTTCCTGAAGTTGGAGAAATGCGAGTTCCACCGCAGCCAAACCCAGTTCCTAGGTTATATCATCGACCAGAGTGGCGTCAAGATGGACCAGGGGAAGGTGAGAGCAGTGCAGACCTGGCCTACACCTACGACCATCAAAAGGCTACAGAGATTCCTTGGCTTCGCCAATTTCTATTGGAGATTTATCCGTAACTTCAGCTCCATCGCCGTCCCGTTGTCTGCACTGCTTCGGAAAGGGCCCACGTCTCTGTCCTGGACAACGGACGCTGCCACAGCCTTCTCCACACTCAAAACGGCATTCTGCTCTGCTCCTACCCTTGTTCACCCGGACCCCACACTCCCCTTCGTGGTAGAAGTCGACGCATCCTGCACTGGGGTAGGGGCCGTGCTCTTGCAGCGGCAGGGTGAGCCTCCACGTCTCCATCCATGCGCCTACTTCTCCAAGAAGCTGTCCCCGGCAGAGCAAAACTATGACATCGGAAACCGTGAGTTGCTCGCCATCAAGCTAGCACTGGAGGAGTGGAGACACTGGCTGGAGGGAGCCCTGCACCCCTTCCAAGTCATCACCGACCACAAAAATCTTCAATATTTACGCACAGCCAAACGACTCAACCCTCACCAAGCCCGCTGGGCACTGTTCTTCACCCGGTTCAACTTCACAGTAACGTACCACCCTGGAACCAAGAACCTCAAAGCCGACGCACTATCCCGCTAGTCCAATCCTGAGAACTCCTCCCAAGAACCCGAACCGATCCTCCCTCCAGCCATCGTGGTAAGCCCCATTCAATGGACTATTGACCAGCTCATCGCCGATGCAACTCACGGGGAACCAGCTCCGCCGGGGGGTCCAGAGGGTCGTATCTATGTGCCATCCAGTCTCCGCCTGACCCTCTTGGACCAAGCTCACACATCTCCGGGCTCTAGACACCCAGGCAGCCAGCGCACCCTCTCGCTCCTGCAAGATCGCTACTGGTGGCCCAGTATGGCTCAGGACGTCTCCTGCTATGTGAAAGGATGCTCAGTCTGAGCCACTACCCTCGAAGATTGCCCGAAGGTAAACTCCTTCCACTTCCCATCCCACGCCGCCCTTGGTCCCATCTGGGGGTGGACTTTATGACCGATCTACGATGACGGTAACACCTGTGTCCTTGTGGTGGTGGATCGGTTTTCCAAGGCATGCAAGCACATCACATTGAAAGGACTGCCCACGGCTCTGGAAACAGCGGAGGCTCTGTTCCAACATGTTTTTAGACATTTCGGCCTCCCTGAGGACATCGTGTCAGACCGTGGGCCACAATTCATTTCCCGAGTCTGGAAGGCATTCTTTGAACTCCTTGGTGTTTCCATCAGTCTGACCTCCGGGTACCATCCTCAAAGTAACAGCCAGACTGAGCGGAAGATTCAGGAAATTGGGAGATACCTCCGAGCCTACTGTGGTCGCCATCAGGACAGCTGGAACCGGTACATTCCGTGGGCCGAATATGCCCAAAAGTCTCTGAGGCAAGAATCCACTCACCTCACACCCTTCCAGTGCTATCTTGGCTATCAACCTCCTCTCTTCCCTTGGACAGGTGAGCCCTCAGAAGTTCCAGCTGTCCACCACTGGTTCCAGGAGAGCGAGAGGGTCTGGGACTCAGCTCACGTCCACCTACAGCGGGCAGTCCGTAGACAGAAACTTCAGGCGGACCGACGGAGAGGACCCACTCCACAGTATCACCCGGGTCAACTGGTTTGGCTCTCCACCCGGGACATGCGTCTACGGCTGCCCTGCCGAAAGCTACGCAGGTCCATTAAGTTCTTGAGGCAGATAAATGAAGTCACCTACAGTCTCCAGCTTCCCCCACAGTATCGTATATCACCATCTTTTCATGTCTCACTGTTAAAACCCTTCACTGAACCTCTTGTGTCTCCCCCAACAGAGTCTGGTGCCGAAGCCATACCACCGCCTCCCCTGGATCCGGAGGACCTGAACATCTACAGGGTGAACAAGATCTTGGATTCCCGGCGACGAGGCGGTCTCCTTCAGTATCTGGTCGACTGGGAGGGATACGGCCCCGAGGAACGGTGCTGGGTAACCCGAGATGACATTCTGGACCCGTCCCTTCTTCAGGAATTTCACACCGCCCATCCTGATCGATCGGCACCTCGGGGCCGAGGCCGTCCTCATCGTCGCCCTCTGCGGTCCTCCAGAGCGGCCTGTGGGGAGGAGGGTACTGTAACGGACTCTGCCACACCCCGCGCACCAGACTCCTTCACTCCGCCTACTCGTTCCATGTCACCTGAATACTGAGCACCTGCAATCAAATCTCACCCTCACTATTTAACCAGCACTCACCTCGCTCACTGTGTCTGGTCTCGTCTTTGCTACCCGGACTCTACCTGCGGTACCAAGCGACCTAAGAACTCTCACTCTGAGTATTTCCTGGACTTCTCTTCCAAGCATTCCCTGAATTCTCCAAACCCTCTCCGAGTCTTCGCCAGCCAGCTTTCAACCATACCGCTATCAGTTAAGATTGCCATTACCTTCACTGCCTTGCTGTCTTTGTGTTCTGCCAAAATAAATCCTGTTCCATCTAACGTCTGTGTTTGAGTCTTCCATGATGACACAAACACAACAAAACACAAATGTCAGAGCATGTCAAACTTCTTCAGGGCCACAAATTAGCCTGAGGGTCCAGAGGGTTAACCGGAGGAGAAAGTATTTCAGGGCCAGAAATACAGCCATCAACTCTAGGCAGTTAATGTGCCCATCGAGCGGTTTCTTGCCTTGGTTCCCACTCTAGTGGTGTATTGTTGTCACAGATTGTTATCAGCAGACGCCTCCCTGTCGGGCTGGGGTGCGGTTTTAAGTGGTCATCCAACCCAAGGGGAATGGGAGGATCATCAGCTCGATGGGCACATGATCACTAACTATGGGGTCTGAATCACATAGTTAGTGCACAAAGCCACATGGAGCACCACTTTTATTCGCCTTGAGGATTGGCCCTAAAATCATCTGGCTTTGACCCACAACTGAAACAGTCTTATGTGCATTCTATTGGTGCTGACTTTGCGCAGAGTATGCTGAATGGTCTCAGTTCGAACCAAGGAAACAATTGTGCCCACCTCGTGACCGAAAACCAAACAAACCTCAGATAAGTCGTTCTCTGGGCAGGAGAAAGAACACTTCTTGGTGTTCTTCTTGTGTTAATATTAGCAATCGTCTATGTTATTCAAAATGTGAATGCCCCGGAATCCTAATGGAGCCAGTGCTGCATCATTTATGTAGTGGGAAATTTCACTACAATGTAGGGGTAAGTGTTTTCTCTTGCTCTACCTTGGACAACTAGAAAAATGCCAGGATCTAGGTCCCCACCCCTAGTACAATTAATTCCTATACTTATTGTCCAAGTATGTTTTTCTCTGTCTTGATTGTTTATGTTTTTTCTTTTAGTGATGACTGGTGAGGAGAAGGCTCCAAGACTCAAAACGTATACGGTAGCTTCTTAGAGTTTGATTAAATTAATTTTCCTTTTCCCGACTACCAGCCTACAAGACAGGAGGAATGCCCCTACTCCAAGGAGACAGTAGACTTAGAATGATTTACATAAATGTTCAGTAAAGAATATAAAAAAAAAAAAAACAGAATAGTCATGAGATAAGCTCTTGTTTCATGTCACATATAGTTTCACCAAACAATAATGTACAAACAAAATGAAATAATGCTTTGTTCAGATTCACTCTTTTGTCTCTTTTCTTTGATTATGCTCAAACCAAACAGAAATAGGAAGACAACAACGGTTCTGATAGAATGTTCAAATGGTACTCAGTTCACTCAGTACATTATAGATGTTACATTCCACATCAGATATTTTTTCATGTCAGTCCACATACCAGAATGAGATTCACAACCCAGAGATAAATTTTACCTCACCGTAGAACAGCTGGTGTTGGAGTGGGCGCTTGGAATAGACGAGTCAGTCTTTTCCAAGAAAAAAAACACACAGAAATGCAGATTCGCTCAAAACAAAACTGTTACCAGCTCAGAAAGTATGCAGAAGGTTTATTCAAAAAAAAAAAAAAAAATGAATTATAGAGAAAATATAGAAAAGAGGAAAAGTTATTCCCAGGGGCAATGGCTGAAGTACTCAAAATAGGAAGAAAAATACTGTCAATGAAGAGCTTCAAAGAATTCGCAATGCCGTTTGCATCCACGCAGCGGCACTAATGTGTCAAAAATGGCTTGTGAGGATTGTTCTCGAAACAACAGAAGCAAAAGTCACTCGATCTGCATCAGCTTTATTCCAAAGCAAAAACAAAAAAACAATATCAGTGTATTTTCTTCTGGATGTCAACTGTAGTTAAACAAACAATGGACAAAGTTCACAGTACCTCAGCTCCCTTAAATCGGAGACAAACACTCGGGCCATTGGACCATCTCACCCAGCACGACGAGCAATGCCCCTCTTCATAACACACACACATGCGCAGTTCAGTTCTTCAGCGATGACGTTTGGCTGAAACTCACAACAGCACAAGCTCAGTCCAGCTTCTCAGCAGCTCACATCGACACTTGTCAAAATGCTGTTCTCATAGAATCAACGGAGTCACAAGAAAAACTAAAACTTTTCTCTTCCCCTCCTCTCCTTATTTTTTCTCCAGCACGTCTAGCTCCTCCCCTCTTCCGTGCACCACCTTTCTTCACAAAAAACCCCCTTTCATAATTAAAGTCCTTGTATACCTCCACATTTATATGCAATTTATATGTGAACACATGCGTCCTTCAGATCGATCGCGCTGAATCAAACATAATATTGAATTTGTGACACAATCGTGTCTACAGTTAACATCTTGAGCTTTACTGTACAGTTTAAGCCTCGAAGCTCTAAGATTGGACATACCCTTCTTGGGAATCAGGAAGTATCTACTGTTAGAGCCCAACTCTCTCTCCAGAAGAGGAACATGTTCTATGGCCTCTTTGTTGAGTAAAGTTTGTAGCTCTTGTGAAAGTATGAGCACCAGCTCCAAAGTGGAGACCACGCCGTAAAAACACAGAGGACAAAAAAATAAATTAGTTTACTAATTTTACTGTGCCTAACACCCATGCAGAAGCGCCTGGGTCAGCCTGGTATGCCTGTAACAACCATGATGTGCAGCGCAGCCTTTCTAAATACTTAATATATAATAAATAAAATAGCTCGTGAGTGTCTCTTCCACCTGGTGCATTTCTGCATACCCACGTGATTTTGCATATTTTGCATATTTGATTTTGCTATGATATTCAAAGTGTTGACATCGAGGGCACAAAAACATGTTAAGTATATGGTTTTCTCCATGACTTTAATAGTTTGTCATGGAGGTCCTGAAAGAAAGGGAGAGACTGATATTGTGGTCCCTCCCCCCTGCCATCCTCAAGTTTACTGCTTTGGGGATCTCTCGTTCACGGGGTCAGTCAGGCTGTAACCTGGCAACTACAAGAACAACCACCTCGATTAATTCCTCAACAGATTTACTATCATGCGAGGACCACTCGGAGACTGGCTGCTCGAGCACACTTCGGGATCATGCGAGGAAAGTGTAAGCGAGCAAAAGGGACGGACCCATCTCTTGCTCATCAGCCAAATCCATTCGGGAGCCCTGCAACACGAGTGCGGACTTAAAGTTGCCAAGACGAGCACAAAGCATTTTAACTGTAAAGAGCTTGCAATGCTCACACTCACCTGAATGCAGCGACCACATGCTCTTCCCCAAACACACACAGCAGTAATCGTGTGTATCCAATTCTGGCATTGGACTAGAGAACATTTTCAACTGATTATATTTATTTTAACTTGAACTCTTTTCACTGATGTTTGTTGAAAGAGAGAAATCTGCACACTGCCAGTTGAAAACGAACTCCTAACAAAGATCTCAAGTGAAGTTTGCAAGGTAGAGAGAGTTTTTGATGCACACCAAAACAGTAGCTGTCTGAAAACAGAAAGACCTGAAGGCTTGCAGCTGGGGCTCATCTATTTATAGCCTCGTGCAGCAGGTGCACTGATGACGTCACCAGCCGAGGCTATAATGGCTCCAGGTCAATTTCATTGACGTGTTAAACACACTATTCACAGCTGGTAATGATAAGACACTTCCCACATGCACTTTGTGCAGCATTGAGTGTAGTTTTTGAAAGGGAACCATGTACTGATGTACGCTTCTGCTGGCTTTCTGTAGCAGCAGTAATTCATCATACGATGGAGAGGAGGGTTATAATCCAGAGCAAACGTTTGCCTTCATAAAGAGCGTCTGCATTGCAGTCGTGGGGAAATGCTGTAGGAACAAGGTTCCCCCTCAGTAAAACAGGCCAAGCAGTCTGCAGGGTCCTCCAGAAACGAGCGCTTTCAGCATCAATACTGCGTTCAGCCTCAGTTGTGCTCACTACATCAGTGCAGACACACACATGCTCATAAAGAAGCTTTATTCTCACTTCAGCTCCTCCGATAGACTGACAGATGCACAGCATCAATAGTTTAATGTCATATTCCTGCTGGTCAGCTGATGTTCCTAATGCATGTACATTATTCAAATAATCACTATTCACACTATTAAAGAGATAGTTCACTCAAAAATGTAAATAATTTACTTGCCCTCATGTCGATCAAAAGCTGAATAACTTTCTTCTGCGGAGCATAAAAGACAATATTTTGAGATGTTTTGTCCTTACATTGGAATTCAGTGGAAAGTTTTGGGTGAACTAAAAAAGGGATGTATATAAGACTTTATGAAGTATATTAGAAGTGTACTAAGTTTATATAAAATATTATCCAAGAGTTGTGTGTAATATTGTTGTCTTTATAGAAGTATTTTGTATGAGTCACTGTAGCATATCGAGTCAGAGACTGTCCTGTATTCTCGCTGTTCATCATTAATATCATTAAAGAGCTCCGAGTTCTCCTGTATCTGTTTCTGTCTGTGCTTATTTGACCAATAACAGCTGATCTGAACTCAGTGGAGAAGGTCAAAGGCAGAGCGAGGCCACAGAGCAAAGATCCTCAGCTGATCTTCCTGAATTATATTTTGTATTCACTTCTGTATCAAATAAACACTGTACAGACAACAATCTGTAGTTTCTCTTTTTTTAAATGAGACTATTAACGATATTTCACCTGTGAGGTGTCCATAATGAAGTATCGTCCCGTTTTGTGAGAGTCACGACAGCGGCTGTGACATGCTAAAATCCACTGCCACTGCCTTTGAAACAACACATCAAAGTACCATCAAGTTATGCTCACCACAGCAGCAAGTCAAGAGATATTAAACTCCAAAGAAAATAAGTCTTAAGAATAGACTTAAAAATAGATAAAGTTGGGGCCGTTCTGATATGAACTGGGAGACTATTCCATAGTTTAGGGCCGGCAACAGAAAAGTCTTATCCTGGGAACTAGCAGTAGTCCAGAGTCAGCAGATCTGAGAGACCTTAACTGAATGTATGGATGTCACATTAGATGAGTACTGTGGTGCCTGATTACGAAGAGATTAAAAACAAACTTTTGCAAAATTTTAAAATCAATTCTATATTTGACCGACAGCCAATGTAGTGAAATCAAAATCGGCTTGACAGACTCATATTTACGCTTCCTATAAAGAAGCCAAGCCGCTGCATATTCTGAACTAACTGCAGACGGGAAACACAGACTGAGGGGCACCGACATACAATGAATTACAGTAGTACAGTCGAGATGTCATGAAAGCGTGCATAACCATTTCAAACCTTTTTAGTGACAGAAATGGCTTCACCTCTGTCAAGAGACAAACATGATAAAACAGGACTTAATAACAGTACTTATCTGCTTATCAAATTAAAGATTACAATTTCACAGATTTTTAAGATTGCAAAATGTGTAATATACATTTTGTACTATAAAGGTGACAAGCAGGGTGGGCGAGAGCCGTGAGAGAGTGACAAGAGGGTGGCGTGATTGCAGACCTGCGTGTCACACCGGTCTCGGATCCTCTCGCGGAGGAGCTCAGGAGCATAAAAGGATGAGTGATGACAGTGAAGGATGAAAGAGGACCAGGCCTGGATTTGAAGTTTTGTTTATGATTTATTATTATATGTGTGCGCAGCAGCCGTCTGTAAGGGGCTGCCTGCGTTTTTACTTTCATTTTGTTTTATGATTTATTAAAATCTTTAAACGTTCGCCGGTTTCCGCCTCCTCCTTCCCATATCTACATACCTTGTTACAGTGACAAAGATGCTAATTAAAAATCATGGGAGTGGGCTCACTCACAATTTTGCCTAAGCCATGAATAAAAAATGGTACATAAACATCCTCAGAGAGCAACGTCTCCCAACCATCCAAGAACAGTTTGGTGATGAACAATGCCTTTTCCAGCATGATGGAACATCTTGCCATACGGCAAAAGAGATAACTAAGTGGCTCGGGCAACAAAACATCACATTTTTGGTTCCATGGCCAGGGAACTCCCCAGACCTTAATCCCATTGAGAACTTGTGGTCAGTCCTCAAGAAGTGGGTGGAAAAACAAAAACCCACATATTCTGACAAACTCCAAGCATTGATTATGCAAGAATGGGCTGCCATCAGTCAGGATGTGGCCCAAAAGTTGATTGACAGCATGCCAGGGCGAATTGCAGAGGTCTTGAAAAAGAAGGCTCAATACTGCAAATATTAACTCTTTGCATAAACATCAGGTAATTGTCAATAAAACCCTTCAACACTTATGAAAAGCTTGTAATTATACTTCAGTGTTCCATAGTAACATCTGACAAAAATGTCTAAAAACACTGAAGCAGCAGACTTTGTGAAGATTAATATTTGTGTCATTCTCAAAACCTTTAGCCCTGGCTGTAGATGTGATTTGGGAGAGCTTATCATTAAAATGTCTTGCAAAGTCCTCACAAAGAGAGACAGATATTTCAGGAAATAGATTAACGTTTGGATGGAGGACAGACTCAATAGTGGAAAATAGGATATTGGTTATTATATTGTATTATAATATAATACATGGTCTATATAATATAATACACGGATAGTCTGCTTTTAGCTCTTATGCCAGCCGCAGCTGAACCAGCTTCCTGAACAGATCCGATGTGCTCCAACAGTACCACATTCAGATCCAGACTCAAAACACATCTGTGCATTCACTGAGCTCTGTGCCACTGTACGCCCCACTGACTGCACCTTATCTTATCTATGCATCATCTTTGTATTCTTTTATTAACTGTTTTAGTTTCCTTTGTTCATTGTTGTTTTATCTATATATCATCATTTTATTCTTTTAGTTCTCTTTACAACTGTATATTTCTATTTCTTGTCACCATTTTATTTTTTAAATTCTCTTTACAACTGTTTTAATTATCCTTGTTTTTATTTTTAATTCTTATACATAGTATTCTTATTTCTTATGTAAAGCACTTTGAATTGCCGTTGTGTATGAAATGTGCTATACAAATCAACTTGCCTCTCCTTAACTTGCCTGTAATATCATATTGGCTTGTGGCTATTTCGTAAAATTAACTCTGAAAGGTATCTACACTTTGCAGCCTTGGCAACATGCTGAAAGGCAGAAAGAGAATTCCTTAATTTCATAAGAAACTTGTAATCTATTTTTTTTCCATTTGCGCTCGCCTTTCTGCAGATCTGTATGAGAAAACAAGTGATATCATTATGACAAGGTGTTGAATTGTCCTTATGTTTTTTCACCTTTAGTGGTATATTATTATATACTAGTGTACATACTTGGAGTTCATAACTTGAACAGTCAGTAAAAGTATGAGTCCAGCGTAGCAGTGGAGAATGTCTTTGAGTATTTCCGTCAACTGGTACAGTATAGGCAAATGGTCAAATAAGCCAGCGTCATCAATTTTGATGTCCAACACTGATAAACTACGAGATAAAATCAAGTCCAAGGTATGTCCCTGAACATGAGTTGGTCCAGACACCCATTGCACAAGATCAAAAGATTCAAGTAGGCTAAGTAAGTCTAATATGAACCATAGGTTTGACTGTGGAGGTGTAATTAAGACAACACTGGTACAAAAAGTATTGATTCTTAACAATATTTAATTATTAACAATTTATCATAATTTTGGTTCATCAATTTCACCTGACTTCTGTTTGTTTGTTCGATTGGTCTGGTGCACCCTCTAGGCTATGCCAGTTTCCTAGAATACAACACCTTCAATACCACCATAAACATTTACCATGTTCACGATTGTAAATTTGGACAATTAACTCAATCACATTCAAAAATAACTCCTCAGTGTTGAACACAAGGCAAAATAAACACTTCAGAAGAGAACATGTCATCCACTTCTTCATATGAAGGGATGACACAGGCAGCCCTGAAGCATGGCAAAAAGACGCAACAGTAGTACAATAGTAACCCGAGACGTTCCCTCTCGAAGGGAACACACATTGCGTCAAGACAAGAATACTCATGGCGCCATGCTGAGGGGGTGCGCTGTTAGCATTGGCTGTGACAACAGAGTGCGAATTACCCCACCATAACTGGGGGGTACTGCTCCTTCACTTCTTCTATGACCATCATGGTCCACTACCATATCAATCCCCACCGTGATCGCCAAGTGCAACATGTGTTGTGCAACACACATACAAGGTCTAAACATGCGACAAACTGATAATCAGTAGGCTACACAATATCTCATTGTTATTATATATCCAAAAGTGATCAACTCAAAAGTTAGAAGTTAAGTGCACTGAAATACCATTCTAATTACTAGTAAAAGTAATACCTTTACAAGAAGCCTATTGCCTATTTCATGACATATTGATTTGGTTTATTTTTAGATTTCATAAGACCTGGAGGTAAAACCCAACCCTCTCATATACTGTATAAACAGAAACCAATTTCCCATTATAGTCTATGGTAGTCAGTGTCAAATCAACACAATTACTTGGAGATATGTGAAACCTGATCATCAACGCTACAGTATCCTACAAATGAGTCACATATACACACATGCACAAACACAGATACACTACTTCCAGACATTGTATTTACACTCACCTAAAGGATTATTAGGAACACCATACTAATACTGCGTTTGACCCCCTTTCACCTTCAGAACTGCCTTAATTCTATGTGGCATTGATTCAACAAGGTGCTGAAAGCATTCTTTAGAAATGTTGGCCCATATTGATAGGATAGCATCTTGCAGTTGATGGAGATTTGTGGGATGCACATCCAGGGCACGAAGCTCCCATTCCACCACATCTCAAAGATGCTCTATTGGGTTGAGATCTGGTGACTGTGGGGGCCATTTTAGTACAGTGAACTCATTGTCATGTTCAAGAAACCAATTTGAAATGATTCGAGCTTTGTGACATGGTGCATTATCCTACTGGAAGTAGCCATAAGAGAATGCGTACATGGTGGTCATAAAGGGATGGACATGGTCAGAAACAATGCTCAGGTAGGCTGTGGCATTTAAACGATGCCCAATTGGCACTAAGGGGCCTAAAGTGTGCTAAGAAAACATCCCCCACACCATTACACCACCACCAGCCTGTACAGTGGTAACAAGGCATGATGGATCCATGTTCTCATTCTGCTTACGCCAAATTCTGACTCTACCATCTGAATATCTCAACAGAAATTGAGACTCATCAGACCAGGCAACATTTTTCCAGTCTTCAACTGTCCAATTTTGGTGAGCTCGTGCAAATTGTAGCCTCTTTTTCCTATTTGTAGTGGAGATGAGTGGTACCCGGTGGGGTCTTCTGCTGTTGTGGCCCATCCGCCTCAAGGTTGTGCGTGTTGTGGCTTCACAAATGCTTTGCTGCATACCTCGGTTGTAACGAGTGGTTATTTCAGTCAAAGTTGCTCTTCTATCAGCTTGAATCAGTCGGCCCATTCTCCTCTGACCTCTAGCATCAACAAGGCATTTTCGCCACAGGACTGCCGCATACTGGATGTTTTTCCTTTTTCACACCATTCTTTGTAAACCCTAGAAATGGTTATGCGTGAAAATCCCAGTAACTGAGCAGATTGCGAAAATACTCAGACCAAGCCCATCTGGCACCAACAACCATGCCACGCTCAAAATTGCTTAAATCACCTTTCTTTCCCATTCTGACATTCAGTTTGGAGTTCAGGAGATTGTCTTGACCAGGACCACACCCCTAAATGCATTGAAGCAACTGCCATGTGATTGGTTGATTAGATAATCACATTAATGAGAAATTGAATAGGTGTTCCTAATAATCCTTTAGGTGAGTGTACATTATATAGCACTATATTTCTAGACCTGTCCAAATCTGACATAAGTGTGTTATGTATGAGTATGTGTAAAAGGTGTATATTGTATTGTATATGTATTATGCTTGAAGTGCACTGAAAACTGAAATAGTAAACGGCTATGTATTCCAACAAACACTGTTGTAATATATACAGCAGGGCAGGCTTGTTTTAAAAGAAGGCTCAATCGCTTCTCGGCTGTGTGTGTGTGTGTGTGTGTGTGTGAGTGTGTGTGTGTGTCTAAGAAAGTAATGCTTTCCAATGTACCTCCGTTTATTCCCAGCGATACACTTGAGCGGATTCTCATGCGTTATGGCAAACTAATGGGACCGATTAGAATGATCCCGCTCGGTCTTAAGAATCCAGCTTTAAAACATTTAGACGCTACACCTACATGATTTTAAATGCTGAATCTCAAATTAAGTTTTAACGGGAAAGATTATACGATTTTTATCACAGCTGATTCAATGAAATGTTTTTCTTGTGGAAGACAGGGGCATGTGAGGCAGTCATGTCCTTTAAACATGGAGGCTGAGAAGCAGAGTGATGCATCAGCGGAGCAGGTGAACAATGCTGTGGATAACATTAGTGTAGATGATCGAGCACAGCAGGAGGAGAGTACTGCTGTGCCTGACAGTGTGGATGTGCTTGTTCAGGACCGTCCTGCTGGAGATACGGGCAGTGGAGAGGTCTCTGATGTGCCTGTTCAGGACCGTCCAACTGCAGATAAGGGCAGTGCCTCTGTCATCAGCTCACATGCAAATGGCAGTGTGAAAGCTGATGAGGAGATCACTGATGCTGGGGTAATTACTGTTTCAAAATGCTCAGAAGAACAAAGTGAGCTTGAAAATGTGTTAGTACAAAGTAGCAGCTTGTTGCAATGTGATATAGATCTGTTCTCACAGAGAACTGAGGACTTATCTGAAAATGACTCTGAATGTGAAGGTCCAGATACTGGGGAAGATGTTGACATGAATTCACAGGGAAAATCTGAGGGGAATAATCTTACCTCTTATTTAAAGCCTTCCTTTTACACCATTCAGCAGTTAAGTCATTTCCTAGATGCAACTAAGAATCAGAAAAAAAACAAATTGGAAAAGTTTTTCCCTGATTTGGAGCTGTTTGTTGAGTCTAGTGTCATTGCTATGCGGAAGGCAACATTGGAAGAACTAGATCAACCCAAACGTTATAGGCTGAAAAAAATTGTTAGTTCAGCTAGAAAAAGTTTAAATTGTCGTCTGAAGAAACATTGATCTAATGAAAAGTGTTAGCAAGCAGATGTGGTGGGTTGCTTTTTACCCCATTGTATTTGTCATGATTTTTTAAAATATTGGGTCTTTGAATATTAATGGTTGTCGCAGCACAGCTAAAAGAAGTGATCTCTTTGATTATCTCATTCTGAAGAAGGCTGATGGGATCTTACTGCAGGAGACACACACCGATTCACAGAATCAGTCACAGTGGTTCAGCGATTGGAAGGGTGATGTGCTTCTAAGCCACGGCACAAATATTAGTTCAGGGGTTGCATTTCTGTTTTCACCCCGGGTTGGTGGGATTTTAAAGAGTTTTGAGATCGTACCCGGTAGAATATTACGGGTTGATGTTACTTTGGGTGACACAGTTTTTTCGTTGTTTAATGTGTATGCTCCAAATGATGGCCAGGAGCGCATTACCTGTTTTAAAAAGCTATCAGATGCCTTATCTAACTGTCCCCAGGATAATATTATTGTAATGGGGGGAGATTTTAATTGCACTCTGAATCAGCAGTTGGACAGGAATCATAATGAACCACATCCCCCTTCAGCTAAGACTTTTAAAAGCATAGTTGATCGTCATAATTTTGTTGATTTGTGGAGAGATACATTTCCTGGCCTTAGACAATATACTTGGATGAAAGTGCACTCAAATAATATGTCTGGAGCGAGGCTTGACCGTTTTTATACTGAAGCGTCTCACAGTGGAAGGTTTTTTAGAAACTCTATTTCACCAACCTTTCCCTCGGATCATCATTACATTTCTATGGCTGTTTCTGTTGAGGCCACTAAACCTTACAAATCACTCTGGCACTTTGACAATAGTTTACTTCAGGATCACTGCTTTATTCATTCTTTTCACCTGTTTTGGGATTCTTGGAGAGAGGAGAGAGTTTCCCATCTTTAAGTCAATGGTGGGATGTGGGCAAGGTGCAGATTAAAATGTTCTGTCAGCAGTTTACTGCACACAGCAGAGGAGCAAAAGCAGTCATAGTTCTACAGATTTTATTCCCACTGGCTCATTCGAAAGGAAAAAGTTTCTTTTACGCAACTTAGCAGAAGAACAAGGAAAAACTACCCTTTTAAGGGCATAGTTCACCAGAGTAAACGATATGGATTCTCCTACTACTTTTTTCTTTGGACTTGAAAAAAAACCAAGAGCACATAAGTATCTTCATCAGCTGAAACTTCCAGATGGAAGAGTATTAACAACACAAATGGAAATTAACGCCTTTGCTATTTAATTTTATGAAGATTTATATCATTCAGAGCCATGTAATGGAGAAGAAGCAGACACACTTCTGAGAGACCTGCCGCAACTCTCTGAAAAGGATAAGATGGATCTTGAGAAGTCTTTGACAATGGCTGAACTTTCGAGAGCTGTTCAGGACTTGAATCCTGGAAAGTCACCTGGTTTGGACGGTCTTTCAGCCGAGTTTTACAAGGCCTTTTGGAATTTAATTGGCCAGGACTTCCATGATGTTTTGGAAGAAAGCATCGAAAGAGAGACCCTTCCTCTAAGCTGCCGGAGAGCGGTTTTAACTTTGATCCCCAAAAAAGGAGATCTTGGCTGCTTAAAGAATTGGCACCCCATCTCCTTGCTGTGCGTCAATCTTAAGATCTTTTCAAAGGTTTTAACCAACAGACTGAAGAACTGCATAGAAACTGTCATTCATAACGATCAGTCGTACTGTATCCCCAACCGAACAATTTTTGATAACCTCTTCCTGATCAGAGACATTATTACAGTGGCAAAAAGACATAACCTGGACATCGGCCTTCTCTCTTTGGACCAACAAAAAGCTTTTGATAGAGTGGACCACTCTTATCTATTTAAGACTCTTGAGGCTTTTGGTTTTGGTCATCATTTTGTGTTTTTAGTCAAGCTGAAATTTAGTCAAGCTGTATACTGAAATTTATAGCATTTTAAGAGTAAATGGTACATTAACCAGACCCTTCTTAGTGACACAAGGAATCAGACAAGGGTGTCCCCTTTCAGGTCTACTTTATGCTATCGCTATTGAGCCTTTTTTGTGTTTGCCGAGAAAAGGATTATGTGGTATTGGTGTTCCTGGTTGCCCTAAAGTTCCCCAAGTAAAGCTTATTGCATATGCAGACGATGTTACCCTGATAATCAGGAACTCAAATGATATTGAAACTATAATTTTATGTTTGAATATTTTTCAAAAAGCAACCTCTGCATGTATAAACTGGGAAACATTTACTTCTTTATTGATGGGAGACTGGTGCAGTACAGGGCCTCCTGATTTACCGATGCAGTGCAAATGGGCCCAGGATGGGCTAAAGGTTCTTGGCATCTACTTTGGATCTGACCAGTATGTAACAGTTTTCCTGTTACTGCTAGCTTCTCAGTGCAGCAGTGTTATTCACCTGAGCATTAGAGGGTGCTCTGGTTAACTGCTAGGGCTTACCTATTTAACTGAACAGAGAAGGAGAAACAATAGGAAGTTGATTCTCTACCTTCATGGAGATGCTTACCTCATGGTCTTTACCCTGGTTGAGGAACTTTATAGTTCTAAGCTCATTTGTAAGTAATTGTTCTTTCTTTTTCAGTTATTGTTTGTAGTATATGGTTATGGTTTGTTTGTTTGTTTGAATGTTTCCACAGAGGGTTTGTGTTCTGGGCATATATGGAGTACTTGGTGGATTATACAACTGAGAAGATGGAATTAAGAGAATTGATTTCCATCTACTATTTGACTGGTAACTGGCGTTAAACTAAAGCTACATTTCAAACATTGAGGCCCTCTCTTCAAGATGAATTTGGTGGCGGAACCATCTTGACCTTTAAGTACTGTTTTCTCAAATTTATATTTCAATTGAACAAAGACTGAGTAAAGCGTATGGTCCTAACTGATCCTAAGTGAAAAACTGTGGGGTTTTTTGGGGTTTTTTTTGGGTGCTGGACTGTTTATTATTCTCTGTTTCTAACTGGTTGACCATCAAAGATTTGTATTCTGTTAAATCTGTGTTCTATGTAATTATACTTAATACATCTGACTCATGAGCAAAAGTGGTCTGTGTGGTCCCTCATTACATGTAATACTTAAAATAAAGTTAAAGGGATAGGTGTTACAAGTATATGGATAAGAACTGGGAAGGACTGGTTGAGAAGGTTACTGGCAAAATTCAAAAGTGGAAGTGGATCCTCCCACAGCTTTCATATAGAGGGCGATGCTTGGTTATTAATAATCTGGCAGCTTCAATGCTTTGGCATAAAGTCACAGTTTTAGTTCCTCCTAAAGAAATGCTTTTAAAGATTCAAAGAGTTTTTGTTGGTGTTTTTTTTTTTTTTTTTTTTTGGACTGGTCATCATTGGCTTCCGCCGGGAGTGCTTTATCTTCCTGTTGCTGGGGGCGGTCAAGGCCTCATACATGTGGAGTCAAAGATCAGAGCAATGAGACTACAAACTTTGCAAAAACTGCTGTATTGCTCTGATGGCATGCCATGGGTGGACTTTTGTCTGTATATTCTTAAAGATCTTGGAGGAATAGGCCTTGACAAAGAGCTATTTTTAATCGAGAAGCCTTCTGTTGAAGGTGTGTGTTCTTCGTTTCTTAATTTTTATCGATCAATTTTTCAGTCATGGAGTTTGTTAAAATTTTTAAGAGCAAGTGACGAAAACTATGGATGTTCAGAACCTTTGTTTTTTAATCCTTTTCTTAAGATACAGCCTCCAGTATCAGACTCTGTTATGAAAATGTTTGTGAATGCTGGAATAATTCGAGTTGTGGATCTGCTCAATGTCACAGACGGTCAGTGGTGAACGGCTCAGGTACTCTCTGAGCAGGTTGGGATTCGGTCAGTAAGAGCAGTGGAGGGAATAGTTAACAGCATTAAAACTTGTTTTCCCAATTTTTTACCTTATTTATAAATTCTGTTTTAATTAATGGCTTTTTATCTAAGAATTTTCCGGTATTAAAAGTTGTTCGAATAATATAGAAGAGAGTGAAGAGAACACTAAGGTTTTTCAAACAAAAGGTTTTTTTTTGTAGATTTTCAAAGCATGAGTAAGAAAATGCTTTATCATTTTAATGTTAAATCCTCACACTTTGACCAGTTAAAGGGAAGGGTTGACACTAAATGGAGGACTTGTCTTTCTGTGCCCAGAGAGGTGAACCCCTCATGGAGGCTGCTGTATAAGCCTCCTGTCCCCAAAAGATGTGGAGATTTACAGTGGAAGATCCTTCACAGTGCAGTGGCTACAAATGCCTTTGTTTCAAAATTTAATGAAATGGTTTTATCTGAATGTCCGTTTTGTAAGGTTTCTGACACAGTTTTTCATTTGTTCTGTGAGTGTTCCAGGCTGGTTCCACTTTTTGCACTTTTAGAAATACTTACCATGAAAATGGGATTTGTTTTTACAAATATCCTTTTTATTTTTGGTTGTAAGTATACACAGTCATGGCGTGAACAGTGTGTGCTTGCCAATTTTTTTAATAGGCCAAGCTAAGTTAGCAATTTTAAAAACGCATCAGTGTAAAAATGAACTGGGGGGAGGGGGTACTGGAGTACTATGCCAGGGTACTGGAGAGGAGAATTCGGCCGATAGTGGAACCTCGGATTCAGGAGGAACAGTGTGGTTTTCATCCCGGTCGTGGAACACTGGACCAGCTCTATACCCTTTCCAGGGTGCTGGAGGATTCATGGGAGTTTGTACCAGTCTGTCGTGGTGAAGAAAGAGCTGAGCTGTAAGGCGAAGCTCTCGATTTACCGGTCAATCTACATTCCTACTCTCACCTTCCTTTCTGATTCCTTTCTGTCCTTCTATCCGTGCAGACGTGTTTTCTCTCTGTTCCCTGCTGGCTCTCGCGCTGTTTTGTTTTGTCTAGTGTTTCGTCTCTTCTCTTCTCTGACTGCTGCTCTGCTGGACTCTTGAAAATACTGAAATGGAATTGATTAACTGGTCAATCAGCGCAATCGACAAGATTTTCTCACTAAGGAAGGGTGCCCCGGGAGAACCCACCTGCCCGGACGGGACCTTTGCCGCAGGGTACGTGAGGGACGCATGGAACAACTGGCAAGTCCTGTGCCTGGAGGCTCTGTCCGTGGAGGATGCGGAAGATTTATACATGATTGGATTATTGATGGCGGGGTTCCTATTCTTTGGCTTTGGGATTGCCCTGACCTATCGGAAGATTGGTAAGACAGCTGCAAGCAAATTCACCCAGCCGCTGTCTGTGGAAATTAAAGAATGCTTCGGGGTTATGTGTGACCGTTTGAAGGAATTAGATCAGAAAGTGATAGGAATTGAGGAACTGAACCGTAACAACGCAGTCCGGACTGCGGATACGCAGGGTAGAGTGGGCTCTATCGGGGGTCAGATCGGTGAACTTTTACGGACTGTAACCGGTCTGGCCATGAGGCTGGATTGTCTAGGGAAACTGCACAAACCGGACGCGAATGCTGAGGACCAGATCTGATTGATTGATTATGATCCGGACAAATTACCGAAGATCATCAAATGGATTAAAAATAATAAATTGTATTTGCCTGACCTAATCAACTAGCCCAACGAACCTCACTTGGTCCCTATCTCTCGGTTGGGAGGTCAGCCGGGCAGCTGTCTGCTATCTTCCCTGTGCACTGCCTTATCTCCCTTCAAGGACAAACCATAGAACTGAACTCGAAAACATCTGAAGTTATGGCTAACATTCTCACACAACACAATCTCAGACTCACTCGCACCATACACAACCTACCCGATCCCACCCCCTCCAACCGTCTGCCTGTTTATCTATCTCCTCTCCCACTCCATACAAAAAATCCCATCACGTGACCACGTGTACTGTGTCATGTTTATGTTTATGTTTTGTTGTGTTTGCTATGTAATGCTTGCTAAATTGCATTCTTGTATTTCTGGAGAGCGTAGGGCGGCGCCTGAATAATCGGCTGCGGCCCGGAGGCTTGCTCCAAACTTCATTTCGTTATACTGTACTTGTACATGTGTAATGACGAATAAACTTCAACTTCAACTTCACCTATGGTCATGAGCTGTGGGTCATGACCGAAAGGACAAGATCCCGGATACAGGCGGCCGAAATGAGCTTTCTCCGCAGGGTTGCTGGGCGCTCCCTTAGAGATAGGGTGAGGAGCTCAGTTACTCGGGAGCTCAGGAGCTCAGAGTAGAGCCGTTGCTCCTCCACATCGAGAGGAGCCAGTTGAGGTGGCTCGGGCATCTATTTCGGATGCCTCCTGGACGCCTTCCCGGGGAGGTGTTCCGGGCATGTCCCACCGGGAGGAGGCCCCGGGGAAGACCTAGGACACACTGGAGGGATTATGTCTCCCGGGTGGCCTGGGAACGCCTCGGGGTTCCCCTGGAAGAGCTGAAGGAAGTGGCTAGGGAGAGGGAAGTCTGGGCGTCTTTGCTTAGACCTGTGATCCGGCCCCGGATAAGCGGAAGATAATGGATGGATGGATGATAATGTCCCCTTTTTTAAAATGCAGTGGGGTGTGAGAGCTTTAGTATCAGTCAGTGATTTTGGAAATATGGTTTTCAACTGGTGAGTATTTATTTCTTTTTTTCTGTAATTTATTTTTTATAATGTTGTAAATTAAAATGTTTTTTAAAAGTCAAAGTCTCTCTCTCTCTCTCTCTCTCTCTCTCTCTCTGAGTTAGAGGTTGGGTGTCTGAGGGTTCCCACGAGGAGAGGGCGACTTTTTGGTCTTTTCTATTTATATTCTTTCGTTTTTCTACTAAAACTTAAATAATATTTTGTAAAGAAGATTATAGTTTACTTTGTTTTTGGAGTGTGTTTGGGATCGGGATGGCGTCCCTCCGCATGGGGGTGACGCCACCTGTTTCCCTCCGCCATGGTGTCAGGTGTGTTCCTGCGGCAGGTGTGGCGGTGGAGGATATGTTGGTGGCGGTAGGAGAGGAGATCTGGTACGAGAATATAACATCGGCGTCTCGTATGAATAAAGTGGTGGTGGTGTTTGTGAAGGAGGAGGTGCAAGTAGGCCGTTTGATTACTAACGGGATTGTGGTAAGTGGAGAGTTTATTATTGTTTCACCGCTTGTTGCTCCAACCACAAAAGTAACAGTGTCAAACGTGCCTCCATTCATTCCCAACGAGGAGATTGAGTGTGGACTCTCGCGCTATGGAAAATTCGCTAGTGCGATTAAAAGCGCTTCCTCTCGGCTGTAAGAATGAGGCATTAAAACATGTAATGTCTTTCAGAAGACAAGTTTTTATGTTTCTAAACGAGCCGAGCATTGACATGTCATTTAGGGTGATGCATGAGGGAAAGGCTTACATGATTTATGCAAACACTGGGAGCATGAAGTGTTTTGAGTGTGGGGATGTGGGTCATAAACGACTAGTGTGCCCACATAAGGCTGGTGTTAGCGGGGAGAACGCCGGGCCGAGCACCGCGGGCGTCAGAGAACGCGTCAGAGAAGAACGCGTCAGAGAACGGCGGGCTGAGCGCCGCGGGCGTCGGGGAGAACGCGTCAGAGAACGGCGGGCCGAGCGCCGCGGGCGTTGGGGAGAACGCGTCAGAGAACGCCGGGCCGAGCGCCGCGGGCGTCGGGGAGAACGCTTTAGAGGCCGCGCTGCCTTCAGTTGTGGAGGAGCGCGAGGATTACAGTGGAAAACAGGCAGAAAATGTTATTAATGACAGTCAAACTGAGGAAGCTGGTGCTGAACCAGAAGCAAGTGAAAATGGTGTAACAAACAAAGATGTGAGTGAACAGAGAGATATTGAAATGGAAAGACTGGAGAAAGCTGTGTGACAGAAATGAAAGAGGATGATACTTTTTCTGAGGTTTCTGATGTGGGCTCGCAAATAGAAAGCGACGTGTACAGTCTTAAAGAAATAAACGACTTCCTAGATATGACTTTTGGTAAGGCTTTCGATGTGACTGATTTTTTTCCCAGACCCAGAGAAGTTCATAGCATCCGTACTGCTACTTCAGAGAATGGTCAGCTACGAGGCTTTAGACAAGAAAAAGAGGTTTAGACTGAAAAAGATGGTAACAAAACTGAGAAAAGATAAAGTTGTTCCCCAAAGAATTCAAAATGATTAAACATCACGTGGTGAATTTTTCTCTTTACTGTCTCTTTCTGTGTCTGTCCTCTTCTCTTCTCTATTCCTACATAGATATTTTAAAGGTGGGATCTCTGAACATCAATGGGGGACGAGACGGGGAAATTAGGAATGGTTTCTGAGTTTATTAAAATTAAAAAGGTTAATGTATTATTTTTACAAGAAACCCACACTAACAAAGACAACGAAATTGAGTGGGGAATATGGTGGGAAGGCAAGTTTGTTTTAAGCCATGGCACAAACAACAGTGCAGGAGTTGCTATTTTATTCTCTGCTAACATGAACATCAACATTTTAAATGTAGACAACATTGTTGAAGGCAGATTATTAATAACAGAGATTGAATATGAAGGAACTGTGTTTGTGTTGGTAAATGTTTATGCTCCCAATAACGGTCCAGAACGCAAGGATCTTTTAATGAAACTAAGAGATGCTGTCCAGAAGTATGATGAGAGTGTTTAATAATTGGTGGTGACTGGAATTGCACAACTGATTTTATTGTTGACCGAAATGGTGAAAAGCCTCACAGTCAATCAGCTGCCACACTAAGTTTTATTCATGAGTTTCAGCTAATAGATGTGTGGAGAACAAGAAACACGGGTGTGAGACAATACACATGGCTGAAAGTGTGTGACGATAGAGTCTCTGGAGCAAGACTAGACCGGTTTTATTTGAACGAAATGTGGAGTAATAGAGTTATTGATGCGTCTATTTCTCCCAATGGTTTTTCAGATCACCACATGATTACTTTGGTTTTAAACATAAAGAAGACACAAAAGTCTAATTATTACTGGCTTTTAAATGTTAAGTTTTTAAATGATGTTTTATTTTGTGAAAGTTTTAAAGTGTTTTGGAGCAACTGGAAGTTGAAAAAGTCTTCATTTGAGAGTCTGTGGCAGTGGTGGGATGTGGGAAAAGTGAATATAAGACTTTTTCTGTCAGAATTATGCTTCCCAAACATCAACCATAGTAAAAAACACAGTAAGGACTTTACAGAAGGACATTGAGTTGATGGAAAAAAATCTTGTTGTATCCAACAATGAAGCTGTGCATTGCGATGTTTTTAAAAAAAAAAAAAGCGAGAACTGAACTCTTATTTACAGGAGCAGGCAAAAGGAGCGTTGATAAGAGCCAGATTCTGCTCTGTCAAGGACATGGATGCTCCAAGTGCTTTCTTTTTTAATCTAGAGAGAAAAAGTGTCCATCAGAAGCAAATGTGCCATCTCCGTCGGCAGGATGGATCGGTGACCTCAGATCCAGCTGAAATGAGGAGGCTAGCAAGAGACTTCTACAAGCAGCTGTTCAGCGCTGAGAGCTGTGATGCTGCGAGCGTGGAGGATCTGCTGGAGGAACTGCCTCAGCTCGAGGACCAGCAGAAAGAGGCACTGGACACTTCTATCACTTTTAAAGAACTCACGGAAGCAGTGCATCAGCTACACACTGGCCGTTCTCCAGGGATTGATGGCTTACCTGTGGATTTTTATCAACAATTCTGGGATTTAATAGGACCAGATTTTTATGAAGTATTGTTGGACTGCATCAAGAACAAAACACTTCCCACAAGCTGTCAACGAGCAGTCCTGTCTCTCCTTCCAAAGAAGGGGAACTTGGGACTTTTAAAGAACTGGAGACCTGTATCGGGTTTGAGTGAGACGATCCCCGTGTCCAGAGGCATCCGGCAGGGATGTCCACTGTCTGGACAATTATACAGCCTGGTCATCGAACCTGGAAGCCTGGAATCTTAATGGAATTGCAATTCCTAATTCACAGGACAATTTTAAGTTATTTTTATCAGCGTATGCAGATGACATTACTGTTTTTATTTCAAATCAGGATGACATCACAACTTTAAGTCAAACTCTTGGACTGTATGAAAGAGCTTCCTCTGCAAGAGTCAACTGGTCGAAAAGTGAAGGCTTTATTGTTGGTGGGTGGGAAGGCACAGGTTTTCCTCAACTCCCGGGTGGGTTACGCTGGAAACAAGATGGTTTTAAAGCTTTAGGTGTTTTTTTTAGGTAATGAGCAGTTTCAAAGGTAAAAAATTGGGAGGGTCTGCTGGAGAAGGTGTCTGCCAAACTGACAAAGTAGAAATGGATATTGCCACAACTATCCTACAGGGGGAGAGTCCTGGTCATCAATAATCTCACTGCATCGATGCTGTGGCACAGGACTGCAGTCATGGAGCCACCTGAAAGACTCATTTTAAACATACAAAGGACACTGGTCAACTTCTTCTGGAGTGGACAGCACTGGATCCGTGCAGCCGCTCTGTATCTTCCTGTCCAAGAGGGCGGTCAAGGCTTGGTGGATGTGAGGAGTTGGATCCGAGCCTTCAGATTACAGTCTGCACAGAGACTTCTCTACAGAGACGTGATATGGGCCAAAACTGCAAGTGCTTCACTGAAACAAGCAGGAGGACTTGGTCTTGACAAACACTTGTTTTTAATAAAATTGGAGGAAGTAAGCCTGTCAGAGCTTCCACCGTTTTATAAATCTCTGTTGCAAACATGGAGAACTGTTTTTAAAGTGAAACGAGACATTGATAAGCAAGGACTCTGGACTCCAGAGGAACCATTGTTTTTTAATCCGTTGATCCAAACCCGATTACTCTCATTCGTGACTGCGGAGATCTTTACTGAGAAGTGGCGTCCACAAACTTGGACATCTTCTGGACGAGAGGGGCTGGAAACCCATGGAAGAACTTAAAGAGTTGACAGGTTTAAGATCCTTGCGTCTTATTTTTAAACTGAAGGAAGAGATCTCCAATGCGCTTCCAAGTGGCTGCAGGTCTTGGATTGGAAGGAGACAGGACACGAGACATAACCAAGACTTCCCAGACATCAAGATCTCACCTATTATAAATGAAGATGGAGGTGAAGTTGCGGACTCGATTTTATCTTCCAAGACCCCCCAGCTAGACCTTTTTAAAGATGCGTCTAAGAAAGCTTTATATTGCACTGTAGTGAAGATGACGCATCAAGACTCGCTTTCTGTCTCATTAGTATCTAAATGGCCTGAACTGCTACAGCCAGACTTCCTGGTGCGGGACAGGTGGAGGACGCTGTACAAACCCCCAGTGGAGAAGCGAACGGCGGACCTCCAGTGGAGGATCATCCACGGGGCCATCGCTACGGACCGGCATGTGGCGCACCTCAATCCAGCAGTGGGGTTCTGTGGGTTCTGTGGGATTGAGGAAAACCTGGAGCATTTGTTTTTAAAGTGTAACCGATTACAAGGCCTTTTTAATTTGCTCGAGACTTGTTTTAGAAGATTCAATGAGGATTTTTCTGATGGAGTTTTTATTGGGGGTTTGAAATATAAGTTTTTAATGAGGAGGAAAATGGTTTTATTAAATTATTTGATAGGAACTGCCAAACTGGCAATCTGGAAAACCAGGAAAAACAGAGGATTACAACTTGCCACAATAAATCCTGAGATGATGTTTAGGCATCTGGTCCAGGGAAGACTGAAACTTGAATTTGCATATTATAAACTTACAAATAACGTGGTGTTTTTTTGTGATGTTTGGTGTTTTAATGAGGTGCTATGTACAGTTCAGGATGATCAGCTTGTTGTGAATTTTAATTTTTTTTTAATTTTGTTTTTTAATTTATTTTACTATTCTATTTTCTTTTCAGTAATGTGATGTAAGGTTTAATGAAAAAATAAAGCGCTTGCTACCTCTGTGTCTCTCTCTGTCTCTCTCTCTCTGTCAATCTGTCTCGCTCTGTCGGTCTCTTTCGGTCTCTTTCTCTTTCTCTCTCTCTCTCTCTCTCTCTCGTTTCCGGTGTGAGTGCGAGTGCGAGCTTTCGGAGTGGCGTGAGTGTGGAGCGTGGTTGTCGAGGCGAGTGTTTTTTTTATACTCTCTTTTTTTCTTTATTTTCTCTATCTTTGACTATTTATCTTTTGGTTGTTTTTTCGTTAGTTTGTTTTGGGCCACGTGGGGTTTTTTCCCCTTGCGCGGTTATGGCGGACCCACGGGTTGGGTCGTTGAGCAATCTCATGCGGCGTCACGGTGTGAAAGTGGCGTCCGCGGTGAGCGTTGAGGATTGTTGTTTGGCGATGGGTGATATTGTGGGACACGACAGTGTTTTGTCAGCGTCCAAAATGAACAGTGCCGTTGTGGTGTTTTTGAACTCAGTGGAGAAGGCAAATGAGTTAGTGGAGAAGGGGATTGTAATAAATAATCTTTTCACACCTGTTCTTCCTCTTTCAACACCTTCCAAAAAGGTAACATTGTCTAACATCCCACCCTTTGTTACCGATGATACATTGCTAAAGATTTTGTCACGGTATGGTAAAATAGTCTCCCCAATTAAGAAAATTCTCATGGGCACTGCTTCACCTCTGTTGAAGCATGTCGTTTCTTTCAGGAGATTTGTCTACATGATCTTAAAAGACAGTGAAGAACTTGACTTGATTTTTAACATCAAGGTTGACAACTTCGATTATGTGTTTTATGCCACAACGGACAAGATGAAGTGCTTTAACTGTGGTGGGGTAGGCCACCTTATTCGGAACTCAAATAGTGCTGATGAGGAAAGGGTTGAAGCAGGGACCTCTAATGTTAACATGACTAATGTGAAGGATGTGACGGTTGTGGAGAATGGTGGGAAAGAAACTTTGGCTGTAGTGAGTGAAGGAGTTCATGAGTCCACCACTGAGTCGGTTTCAGTTTCTGAACCAATTGAACCTGATGATACCAACTTAAAATCAGAAGGAGTTGAGTTCAAAGCTCCAGTTAAAAGGAAAAGTACAAGCAAAGCTCAAGGTGCTAGACTGAAAAAGACAAATGTGGCTGATGAGGATGATGATGATGGTGATGTTGGTGATGACAAAAAAGGGATAGAAAGTGGCAACGAATCTTCGGATTCAAGCTTCAGTCTCTCTCAGAGTGATTTAACCAATCGTGATTACGAAGTTGACTATATTAAACTGTTTCTCAGAGCAACAAAAAACAAGAGAGGAGTACGTGTCTGTGAATACTTCCCAGACACCAAAAAGTTAATTGATAAAACCAGATTGTTCATGTCAGAAAGCTTGTTCAGCAACAAAGAAATTTATCGGCTAAAGAAAATTGTACGGATTTTAAACTCTGATGGTATTAATGATAACAGCTAAAATACCAAAAATGATGTGTTACAGTGCTTCGTTTTTAGTAATATTTATTTGGTTTTTATTCTCATTTTATTCTTTTAAAATGAATGAGATTAATCTTGCCTCCTTGAACGTTAATGGAGCAAGAGATGTGAAAAAGAGAATGGAACTTTATGAATTTGTAAAGCAAAGCAAGTTAGATGTGGTGATGCTTCAGGAGACCCACAGCGATCTGAACAATGCCTCTGATTGGGCCAGAGAATGGGGTGGACTCTCGGTTTTAAGTCACAATACCTCACTTAGCGGTGGAGTAGCCGTTCTTTTTACAAAAAGTTGTAACCCACATTCTTATCAAGTAGAAGAGATCGTAAAAGGTAGACTTTTAAAAATAAGAGCAACCTATGAAAAGAGTGTCATCGTTTTTATTTGCGTGTACTGTCCGGTCTCAGCAGTAGAGAGAATGGTGTTTTTAAATATCTTATGTTCTCTTTTACAGAAATGTGATGAGGAAGAGTTTTTATTTTTGGGTGGAGATTTTAATTGCACAGAATCAAATCTAGATAGAAATCATCTAGAACCGCACACACCTTCTAGAAATCGACTGACTCAACTGATTAAGATGCATGATGTATATGACGTTTGGAGACATTTAAAGAGAACACAAAAACAATACACTTGGACTCATGTGCGTGATAGTCATTTCTATGGCAAGATTGGACAGATTTTATGTTTTTAAACACCATTTTAATATTGTAAGAAACTGCAATATTGTTCCTGTCAGCTTTTCTGAGCATTGTATGGTCAAATGTTCAGTTTTTATTAATCTTTTAAAACCCAAAAGTGCTTATTGGCAATTCAACACTGCTTTACTGAGTGACAAGCGTTTTAAAGAATCGTTTATTTATTTTTGGGAAGATTTTAAAACTGAGAGATGCCTCTATAATTCTGTACAGCAATGGTGGGAGTTTGGAAAGGCTCAAATTAAGCAGCTTTGTTTACAGTTTACTCGAAACATCACTACAGAGACTAATTTTAGGATGAGTATCTTGGAGGCTGATGTTTTAAAACTTCAAGAATTGGCAGAGTCGACAGGAACAACAGGGTTTTTAGATGCACTTTTAGATAAAAAAACACAATTGGCTGATCTGCTTGGCTCTAGGACACAGAGGGCTTTGGTCAGGTCCAGATTTTTAAGCTTAGATCAAATGGATGCGTCTACTAAATATTTTTTTAATTTGGAAAAAAAGAATGATCAAAGCAGAATGATGCATGCACTTCGATCTGAATCTGGAACTCTCCTGACAGATTTTGCAGATATTCGCCAGAGAGCAGTTGGTTTTTATGAAAACCTGTATAAAAGTGAAGTTGCTGCAGAACAAGAGAATGAAGGAGAGAGCTTCTTCGAGAACTTGCCTCAGGTGCCTGAAAGCTGTAATGCTGAGATCTCTGGCCCTGTGAGCATGAGTGAGCTGCAGAAAGCTCTTGGAGGAATGGTGTCTGGTAAGACACCTGGCCTTGATGGCATTCCAGTAGACTTTTATAAGTCTTTCTGGCCTACAATAGGAGAGGATCTCCTGGAAGTGCTGAACAACAGTCTGGCAAGAGGTAAACTACCTCAAAGTTGCCGAAGAGCTGTACTGACTCTCTTACCAAAGAAAGGAGATCTTGGAGACATAAAATGCTGGCGTCCAGTTTCTCTGCTCTGCAGTGACTACAAGCTTTTATCAAAGGTTTTAGCTAACAGACTGGCTAATGTCATGGACAGTGTCATCCATCCTGACCAAACCTACTGTGTCCCAGGCAGATCCATTTTTGATAACATTGCTTTTATTCGTGATCTTATTGAAGTCTCCAAGATGCTAGGTTTAAATTGTGGTTTTATTTCATTAGATCAAGAAAAAGCTTTTGACCGAGTAGAACATTGTTATTTATGGAAAGTTTTAACTGCTTTTGGTTTTAGTGAGGATTTTATTAATTTTATCAAAGTCCTCTATAGTGATGTGGAGAGTATTTTAAAAGATCAACGGTGGTTTATGTGCTCCTTTTAAAGTTTGTAGAGGAATAAGACAAGGTTGTGCTCTCTCTGGTATGCTATACTCTTTAGCAATTGAACCTCTGCTTCAAAAAATACGGTCTGAACTTCAAGGTGTAACATTACCAGGATGCAGGAACAAACTCATACTGTCGGCTTACGCAGATGATGTCACTATATGCATCAAAGAACAAAGCGATGTTCAAAGATTGTTAAATGTACTGGAAACTTTCAAAAAGATCTCGTCAGCTAGTATCAACTGGAGTAAAAGTGAAACATTTTTAACGGGGGACTGGAAAAACAATGCACCGAAGCTTCCTGTTGGCCTGGAGTGGGGAAAACTGGTTTTAAATACTTAGGAGTTTTTATTGGCAATGAAACAGTAACACAAAAGAATTGGGAGGGTGTAATCGAGAAAGTTAAAGGACGACTCGAGAAATGGAAGTGGTTGACTCCAAAAATGTCATATAGAGGGTGTGTTTTAATTGCAAATAATTTAGTAGCTTCTTTGCTGTGGCACAAGTTTGCCTGTCTGGATCCCCCATTATCTTTGTTAGTGAAAATACAAACATTGCTAGTAGATTTCTTCTGGGATAAACTTCACTGGGTCCCACAGAGTGTTTTGTTTTTACCCAAAGAGGAAGGTGGTCAAGGACTCAAACACCTGCAAAGCAGAATAGCTGCTTTTAGATTACAATTTGTGCAAAGGCTTTTAACTGTTTCTGATGTTTTTAACTGGAATGCCGTCGCAAGAGTGATTTTAAATAGTTTGGGTGGTTTTAATCTTGGAAGGACAATCTTTTAATGGATCCATTGGATTTTAATTTTTCCATGTTACCAGTTTTTACAAGAATGTTTTTAATGTATGGAATCTTTTATTTTTCAAAAAAGGAGATCTCAGGGTCTCTTTACTGGCTATTGGAAGAACCTTTGATCCATGGCAAGCGATTGGACCTAACAAGCAGTTTTTATTTTCCCGGACTAAAAAAAGCTCTTATGCACAGTAAAACTGTGACTCTCGGCCGTATGCTGCAAGTAGCTGGACTGGATTTTAAAAATGAAGCAGCAATTTCTCAATGTCTTGGGATCAAGCCTACACGCATTACAGCACAACTTCTTCAGAGATGGGAATGCACTCTGAGCGATCACGAGAGACTTTTACTGTTGAACTATAAAAATGGACTGTGCAATCCAGACGTGGAAGAGCGCTTTCCAGATCTGATGTTTTCTCTTAAGTTGGATGGCTATGCTGGTTTTTATTTTTTTCTTGTGATAAAAAGGTTTTATATAAACACTGTACAATTGCTTTTAATAAGATACAGACAAACCTTGGCGTACTTTTTTAAACTTGAATGATGACCAAAAACCAGAGTGGAGAGCTTTTTATAAACCACCGTTGGACAAAAAGAGAGGAGATTTACACTGGAGAGTTGCTCATGGTATTATTGCAGTCAATGCTTTTATTTCGGTTTTAAATCCTGGCAGCAGCAATAAATGTCCTTTCTGTGACGAAAGAGAGACCATTTTTCATGCTTTTTTAAATTGTCATAGACTTGATCCTCTGTGTTTTGTTTTTAAAAAGTGTAATGAGGCTTTTTCTAAGAAAATTTTTCTGTCTGTCAGTTGCTCAATTTTTTGTTGGGACAAGCGAAAATGTCCATATATTTGAGCAGGAGAAAGAAAGTCGAACAAGATGTAACACAAAACACTGTTTCCTTGTTTTTTAACCTTGTACATTCTAGAATTTTAATTGATTTTTATTATTATAAATGCATTGATCTGCTGTCTTTTTAAGAATAGGTGCCATATATAACAAAATGGCGCCGCCGTGTTCGGTCGCCGTTCAGGTCGCTCTGTGAAGACTGCTTTTATTTACTATTTTACTTTCTTTTACTCTCAATTTTTACAAACTTATCAACTGCATTGATCTGCTATGACAGCAAAACTCTCTTGGACATTGGTTACCTCTACACTGGACTGTTTCAGGACACTTTCGCCGATACTCTGTGGCCATCTGAGATTCTTCGCAAGGCCGAGTTGAACAATGGACAGAGCCGACAGCGAAGAATCAAGAAACACCGTGGGAAACGCGCTGGTATCCGTAACAGACTGAGGAAAAGGGCATTCAGCCTTCCTCTCCCGAGCATTCTTCTAGCAAATGTTCAATCCTTGGAGAATAAGATAGACGATCTTAGAGCCAGGATAAGTTTTCAACGAGACATGAGAGACTGTAACATCTTTTGTTTGTCCGAAACATGGCTCACGCCCACGGTCCCGGACACAGCTGTGACGCCATCGGAGAACTTCTCTGTTTTTTGGATGGACAGAACAGCCGAGGCCGGTAAATCCAAAGGAGGTGGAGTATGCTTCATGATCATCAAGAAATGGTGCGATTCCAGGAACATCACCATTCTCTCTGGAACATTTAACAATCATCTGCCGCTCATTCTATCTGCCGAGGGAGTTTTCTGCGGTCGCCACGACCGCTGTTTACATTCCACCACAGGCAGACACAGCGCTGGCTTTATCTGGCCTTCATGATGTTGCCAGCGGCGTCATAAACAAACACCCCGACGCGGCGTACATCGTCGCGGGCGATTTCAACAAAGCAAACCTAAAGAAAGTCCTGCCAAACTTTCACCAGCACGTCTCCTGTCCTACACGAGGAGCAAACACGCTGGATCATTGCTACTCTCCATTTAAGAACGCCTATAAAGTGCGGTCACTTCCAGCTTTTGGCAAATCGGATCATACCGCCATTTTCCTCACACCCGAATACAAACAAAGGCTCGTTCAGGAACCCCCGGTGAGGCGGGAAGTTAAACGCTGGTTGCCCCATTCAGAGACCACGCTACAGGCAGCTCTGGACGATGTGGATTGGGACATGTTCCGAGCGAGTTCAGCTGACGTCAGCGAGTTCACCGATGTGGTGCTTTGCTTCATCAACACGCTTACAGAGCAAGCCACGCAAACAATAACAATAACGTCCTTCTCAAATCAGAAACCGTGGGTGGACAATTCAATCCGTGCTGCAGTGAACACACACACTGCCGCTTACAACGCCGGTCTCCTTTCAGGGAATATGACTGAATACAAATCATCCTGTTATGCTCTCAGACATGCAGTTAAAGCCACAAAACGTTACGAAGACCGAGTGGAGTCTCATTTCCAACTCAACGACTCACGGCGCATGTGGCAAGGTCTGAGGTCCATCTGCTCTTTTGGATCTAAATCCTCTGCAGAGGTGAGCGCTGATCCGTCGCTTGTGAAGATTCAAGATTCAAGAGTTTTATTTGTCACATACACAGTTATATACAGAATATACAACCGGCAGTGAAATGTAAACAGGTCCGCTCCATGGACAGTGCAAATTCACAGTTAAAAACACAAGGAAGAAATTATAATAGAAATAGGATATAAAAAAAGTACTATCTATATATATATATATATATATATATATATATATATATATATATGTCTATATCTGTAGAATTATAAATAATCAAGTCAAGAGAAAAAAAGGTAACAAATAAGGATAAAGTGGAATAAAATAATTGAAGTAGACTTTGCAGTGAGTAAACTGTAGACTTATAAATATGTGGTTAACAAATGTATAAAGAGTATAATGTGCAAACAGGTTTATGACAGGTTGTTACACAGTAACAACGAGAACAGAAAGTGCAGTGCAATGTCAGTGTATCGATGTTTATCCTGGCGTGAAGTCACGTGATGTTAAGTGACTGAGTTCAGGAGTCTGATGGCCTGGGGAAGAAGCTCCTCCTGAGTCTCTCAGTTTTGGCCATCAGGCTACGAGCGCTTACCAGATGGTAGCAGCGTGAAATGAGGGTTTGCAGGGTGATTAGAGTCCTTGATGATCTTGGTAGCTCTACCTTTGCAGCGTTTGGTGTAGACGCGTCCTGCAGAGACGGGAGAGCTGACCCTGAGATACGCTCGGATAAGCGCACTACTCTTTGCAGGGCTTTGCGGTCATGACTGGTGCTGTTCCCATACCACGCTGTGATGCACTGAGTTAAAACACTTTCTATCGCCCCTAAATAGAAAGTTTTCAGGATAGCTGGTGAAACCCTGAATTTCCTCAGCTGGCGCAGGTGGTACAGTCTTTGCCTGGCTTTTTCACCTGTGTCTGAATGTGAGCAGTCCAGGTCAGGTCCTCGGAGATGTTTACTCCCAGGTACTTGAAGCTGCTCACTCTCTCTACTGGTGACCCGCTGATCATGAGGGGGAGTATGTCCGTTGCTGTCTCTTCCTGAAGTCCACAATCATTTCTTTGGTCTTGCCAACATTCAGAGAGAGACAGTTGTCCTGGCACCATGATGTTAGATGCTCCACCTCGTCCAAGTATGCCGTCTCATTGTTGTTGGAAATGAGGCCCAGGACAACAGTATCATCAGCAAATTTGATGATAGAGGTGGAGCTGTGTGTGGACAAACAGTCATGCGTGTAGAGAGAGTAGAGCAGGGGCTCAGGACACAGCCCTGTGGAGCTCCCACACTCAGGGTGATGGAGGTGGAGGTGGACTGGCCTATTCTCACCACCTGAGGCCTGCCAGTGAGGAAGTCCTCAATCCAGTGGCAGAGAGAAGGATTCAGGCCGAGATCCAGGAGTTTGGAGGTTAGCTTGGTGGGAACTATGGTGTTAAAGGCTGAGCTATGGTCAATAAATAGCAGTCTTACGTAGTTCCCACTTTTGCTGTCGATGTGAGTGAGGAGGAGTGGAGGACATGAGAGATGGCATCTTCAGTCGATCTATTGGGACGATAGGCAAACTGAAGAGGGTCCAAAGTGTCAGGAATGAAGGCGCAAATGGTGTTTTTAATGAGTCTCTCAAAGACCTTCATGACTATAGACGTGAGAGCCACTGGACGATAGTCATTTAGGCAAGAGGGTTTACTGTTCTTAGGGACAGGGATGATGGTGGATTTTTTGAAGGAGGTGGGGACCACAGATGTAGCGAGGACTCATTAAAGATAGATGTAAACAACCCGGTGAGCTGATCAGCACAGGACCGCAGAACACGACCTGAAATACCATCCGGCCCAGCAGCTTTCCTAACGTCCACACGCAGAGTGCTCTCCGAACTTCATCCTCCGAGACAGAGATCACGTGATTGTTGCTGCTCTGAGTAATTTCCTCTAACGCGCCACTTGGCGGAGTCGCGTTGCCGCGGTTACAGTCAAAGCGAGCATAGAAAGAGTTTAACTCGTTCACGAGCAACGGATCAACGCTTGCCTCTGCAGAGGATTTAGATCCAAAGGAGCAGATGGACCTCAGACCCTGCCACATGCGCCGCGAGTCGTTGAGTTGGAAATGAGACTCCACTCAGTCTTTATAACGGAGTTTTGCGGCTTTAACTGCTCGTCTGAGAGCATAGCAGGACGATCTGTATTCATTCATATTCCCTGAATGGAGACCGGAGTTGTAAGCAGCAGTGCGTGCGTTCACTGCCGCGCGGATTGAATTGTCCACCTACGGTTTCTGATTTGAGAAGGACGTTATTGTTATTGTTTGCGTGGCTTGCTCTGTAAGCGTGTTGATGAAGCAAAGCGCCACGTCTGTGAACTTCGCTTCGTCAGCTGAACTCGCTCGGAACATGTCCCAATCCACATCGCCCAGAGCTGCCTGTAGCGCGGTCTCTGAGTGGGGTGACCAGCGCTTAACTTCCCGCCTCACCGGGGGTTCCTGGAGGAGCTTTTGTTTGTATTCGGGAGTGAGGAAAATGGCGGCATGATCCGATTTGCCAAGCGCTGGAAGTGACCGCGCTTTATAGGCGTTCTTAAGCGGAGAGTAGCAGTGATCCAGTGTGTTTGCTCCTCGTGTGGGGCAGGAGGCGTGCTGGTGAAAGTTTGGCAGGACTTTCTTTAGGTTTGCTTTGTTAAAATCGCCGCGACAATGAATGCCGCGTCCGGGATGTTGGTTTATGACGCCGCTGGCAACATCATGAAGGCCAGATAAAGCCAGCGCTGTGTCTGCCTGCGGTGGAATGTAAACGGCGGTCGCGACAACCGCAGAAAACTCCCTAGGCAGATAGAATGGGCGGCAAATGATTGTTAAATATTCCAGATAAGGCGAGCAGGACCGCGAGAGAATGGTGATGTTCCTGGGATCGCACCATTTCTTGTTGATCATGAAACACACTCCACCGCCTTTGGATTTACCGGCCTCGGCTGTTCTGTCCATCCGAAAAACAGAAGTTCTCCGACGGCGTCACAGCTGTGTCCGGGACCGCGGGCGTGAGCCATGTTTCAGACAAACAATAGATATTACAGTCTCTCATGTCCCGTTGAAAACTTATCCTGGCTCTAAGATCGTCCATCTTATTATCCAAGGATTGAACATTTGCTAGAAGAATGCTCGGAGAGGAGGTCTGAATGCCCTTTTCCTCAGTCTGTTACGGATACCAGCACATTTCCCACGGTGTTTCTTTGTTCTCGCGCTGGCTCTGTCCATTGTTCAACTCGGCGTTCCGAAGAATCTCAGATGGCCACAGAGGATCGGCGAAAGTGTCCTGAAACAGTCCAGTGTAGAGGTAACCAATGTCCAAAAGAGTTTTGCTGTCGTAGTAGATCAATGCAGATGATAAGTTTGTAAAAACTGAGAGTAAAAGAAAGTAAAATAGTAAATAAAAGCACAGTCTTCGCGGAGCGACCTGAACGGCGACCAAACACAGCGGCGCCATTTTGATTTTTTTGTGAATGAGTTAAACTCTTTCTACGCTCGCTTTCAAGTTTCAAGTTTATTTGGCATTACACATGTACAAGTACAGTATAACGAAATGAAGTTTGGAGCAAGCCTCCGGGCCGCAGCCTTTTCAGGCACCGCCACACGCTCTCCAGAAATACAAGAATGCAGTTGGCAAGCATTACATAGCAAACACAACAAAACATAACATAACACAGTACACGTGGTCACGTGATGGGATTTTTTGTATGGAGTGGGAGAGGAGATAGATAAAGACAGGCAGACGGATGAAGGGGGGGCTGGGATCGGGATCGGTGTGTATGGTGCGAGTGAGTCTGAGATTGTGTTGTGTGAGAATGTTAGCCATAACTTCAGATGTTTTCGAGTTCAGTTCTATGGTTTGTCCTTGAAGGGAGATAAGGCAGTGCACAGGGAAAGATAGCAGACCAAGCTGTCAGGCTGACCTCCCAACCGAGAGATAGGGACAAGTGAGGTTCGGTGGGGGTAGTTGAATTAGGTCAGGCAAATACAATTTTTAATCCATTTGATGATCTTGGTAATTTGTCCGGATCATAAACAATCAATCAGATCTGGTCCTCAGC
>CM031959.1:16765818-16850818 GCA_018749465.1 Paracanthobrama guichenoti | reverse complement strand
ATTTTAACATTTTAACTGTGAATGAAATTGAGAAAGGGAGGATTTTATTAACAAAGATAGAGTTTTGTGGTTTTTGTTTGCTTTTGTTAATGTTTATGCCCCAAATAACGGGTCAGAAAGGGTGAGGTTTTTTATCAAACTAAATGAAACGCTAAAGACGATTGATGATGGTGTGTGTGTTGTTCTGGGGGGAGACTGGAACTGTACAACGGATTTTACTGTTGATAGGAATGGGGAAGAACCCCATCATCAATCCAGTTTAGCACTCTCTAAAATAATAGGAAAAAATGGTTTGATGGATGTATGGAGAATGAGGAATAAGAAGGAAAGGCAGTACACATGGGTTAAAGTGACTGACAATGTGATTTGTGGGGCTCGATTGGACCGTTTTTATCTTACAAAAACATGGAATAATAGAGTTGCAAATGTTTTACATTCGCCCAATGGTTTTTCAGACCATCATATGGTCAGTCTAGTTTTAAATCTGAAAGAACTGTCAAGAACAACATATTATTGGCATTTTAACATCAAACTTTTACAAGATGCTTTGTTTACTGAAAGATTTAGATTGTTCTGGGATGAATGGCGAATGAAGAAGAGTTCCTTTGAGAGTCTGAGCCAGTGGTGGGACATGGGTAGAGCTCAAATACGAGTCTTCTGTCAGAAATATACCCTGCATTCCTCATCACGCATTAAAACAACAATAAAAAGACTGGAGAAAGACATTATGCAATTAGAAAAGAGCCTTATGGACGAACCTGGAGCGGTGTAGAAAGAATTCCTGAAAAAGAAAAGAATGGAGCTTGGATCTTTTTTACAGGAGCAGACAAAGGGGGCACTGATCAGAGCAAGATACTGCTCCATCAAAGACATGGATGCTCCCACTTCCTATTTTTTTAATTTTGAGAAGAAAAACGTACAACAAAAACACGTTTCACCTGCGACGGACGGATGGATCTATAACGACTGACCCAGTGGAAATAAAAAAAATGGCAGTTGACTTTTATGGGAAGCTATACAGCAAAGAACCTTGTGATTCTAACAGTGCTGAGGAATTACTCCAGGATCTGCCAAAGTTACCGGATGAACAGAAGGAATGGCTGGACAATGAGATCAGTTTTAAGGAGCTAACGGAGGCGATGCAGCAGCTGTCCTTGGGCCGCTCTCCGGGAATAGATGGACTGACTGTGGAGTTTTATAAACAATTTTGGACTATTATCGGAGAGGATTTACATGAAGTATTTTTAAGTAGTTTTAAGTCATTACCTGTAAGCTGTCGCCGTGCAGTTTTATCTTTGCTCCCAAAAAAAGGGGATTTATGCTGCCTGAAGAACTGGAGACCGGTGTCTCTTTTATGCCTGGACTATAAGATTTTATCCAAATGTCTTTCTAACAGAATCAAACATTGTTTACAGTTTTTAATTGAGAAAGAGCAAACGTACTGTGTCCCAGAGAGGTCAATTTTAGATAATATTTATTTGTTAAGGGATTTAGTTGATTTTAGCCATCTTAATAATATTAATCTGGGTATTTTATCATTGGATCAGGAAATGGCATTTGATAGAGTCGATCATGGGTATCTTTTTAATGTTTTAAAAACTTTGGGTTTGGTGAAATTATTTTATCATATGTAAAGTTGTTGTATTCTGATGTATTTATTATGGTTAAGGCTGGTGGGGTCTAAGCGCTCCCGTTCCTCTCGGACGAGGATTCGACAGGGCTGTCCGTTATCGGGGCAGTTATACAGCCTGATGATTGAACCGCTCTTACACAGACTGAAAAAAGACCTAAAAGGTGTAGAGATTCAAAATGGGGTGAAAGTGCAAATTTGGTACTATCAGCTTATGCAGATGACATCACTGTTTTTATCACAAGGCAGGAAGACATTAGAAAATTAAACAAGAACATTAATTTGTATGAAAAAGCATCTACAGCCAAAGTAAACTGGGAGAAAAGTGAGGGTTATATTGTAGGCAAGTGGGAAGAGACGGGATATCCAACACTTCCAGGTGGCTTAAGATGGGGAAGAGAAGGGTTAAAGGTTTTAGGGGTTTTTATTGGTAGTGCAGAGTATCAGGCGAAGAATTGGGAGGGTTTGCTGGAGAAGGTGTCTGGCTGGTTGTCTAAGTGGGAATGGCTATTGCCACAGTTGTCCTACAGAGGTTGAGTTCTGGTTGCCAACAACCTGGCAGCTTCTGTCCTGTGGCACAGGTGTGCAGTCCTGGATCCACCGGAAGAAGTCATAGGTGAAATACAAAGAAAGCTGGTGAACTTCTTCTGGAGTGGTGAGCACTGGATCTGGGCATCGGGGATCTACTTGCCAGTCTGCGAAGGGGGACATGGACTGGTGGACGTCAAGAGCAGGGCGACCAACGTTTAACTTCCCGCCTCACCGGGGGTTCCTGGAGGAGCTTTTGTTTGTATTCGGGAGTGAGGAAAATGGCGGCATGATCCGATTTGCCAAACGCTGGAAGTGACCGTTTTATAGGCGTTCTTAAACGGGGTGTAGCAATGATCCAGTGTGTTTGCTCCTCGTGTGGGGCAGGAGACGTGCTGATGAAAGTTTGGCAGGACTTTCTTTAGGTTTGCTTTGTTAAAATCGCCCCGACAATGAATGCCGCGTCGGGATGTTGGTTTATGATGCCGCTGGCAACATCATGAAAGGCCAGATATTGCAGAAAACTCCCTCGGCAGATAGGATGGACGGCAAATGATTGTTAAATGTTCCAGATGAGGCGAGCAGGACCGCGAGAGAATGGTGATGTTCCTGGGATCGCACCATTTCTTGCTGATCATGAAGCATACTCCACCGCCTTTGGATTTACCTGCCTCGGCTGTTCTGTCCATCCGAAAAACAGAGAAGTTCTCCGACGGCGTCACAGCTGTGTCCGGGACCGCGGGCGTGAGCCATGTTTCGGACAAACAATAGATATTACAGTCTCTCATGTCCCGTTGAAAACTTATCCTGGCTCTAAGATTGTCCATCTTATTCTCCAAGGATTGGACATTTGCTAGAAGAATGCTCGGGAGAGGAGGTCTGAATGCCCTTTTCCTCAGTCTGTTACGGATACCAGCGCGTATCCGTAACAGCGTTTAGCAAATCGGATCATGCCGCCATTTTCCTCACTCCCGAATACAAACAAAAGCTCCTCCAGGAACCCCCGGTGAGGCGGGAAGTTAAGCGTTGGTCGCCCCACTCAGAGACCGCGCTTCAGGCAGTTCTTGATGACATTGACTGGGACATGTTCCGAGCGAGTTCAGCCGACGTCAGTGAGTTCACAGATGTGGCGCTTTGCTTCATCGACACGCTTACAGAGCAAGCCACGCAAACAATAACAATAATGTCCTTCTCAAATCAGAAACCGTGGGTGGACAATTCAATCCGCAGCGACAGTGAGCATACGCACTGCTGCTTACAACGCCGGTCTCCATTCAGGGAATATGAGTGAATACAGAACGTCCTGTTATGCTCTGCGGCGTGCAGTTAAAGCCGCAAAGCTCTGATATAAAGACCGAGTGGAGTCTCATTTCCAACTCAACGACTCGCGGCGCATGTGGCAAGGTCTGAGGTCCATCTGCTCTTTTGGATCTAAATCCTCTGCAGAGGTGAACGCTGACCCGTTGCTCGTGAACGAGTTAAACTCTTTCTACGCTCGCTTTGACTGTAACCGCGGCAACGCGACTCCGCCAAGTGGCGCGTTAGAGGAAATTACTCAGAGCAGCAACAACCACGTGAACTCTGTCTCAGAGGATGAAGTTCGGAGAGCACTCAAGCGTGTGGACGTCAGGAAAGCTGCTGGGCCGGATGGTATCTCAGGTCGTGTTCTGCGGTCCTGTGCTGATCAGCTCGCCGGTTTGTTTACATCTATCTTTAATGAGTCCCTCGCTACATCTGTGGTCCCCACCTCCTTCAAAAAATCCACCATCATCCCTGTCCCTAAGAACAGTAAACCCTCTTGCCTAAATGACTGCCATCTCAGGACACTCAGGAGGAGCTTCTTCCCCCAGGCCATCAGACTCCTGAACTTAACATCACGTGACATCACTTCAGGATAAACATCGATACACTGACATTGCACTGCACTTTCTGTTCTCGTTGTTACTGTGTAACAACCTGTTATAAACCTGTTTGCACATTATACTCTTTATACATTTGTTAACCACATATTTATAAGTCTACAGTTTACTCACTGCACAGTCTACTTCAATTATTTTATTCTACTTTATCCTTATCTTTTACCTTTTTTTTTTTTTTTCTCTTGACTTGATTATTTATAATTCTACAGATATAGACATTTCATATATATATATATATATATATATATATATATATATATATATATATATATATATATATATATATATATATATATAATATACTTTTTTTTATCCTATTTTTATATAATTTCCTCCTTGTGTTTTTAACTGTGAATTTGCACTGTCCATGGAGCGGACCTGTTTACATTTCACTGCCGGTTGTATATTCTGTATATAACTGTGTGTGTGACAAATAAAACTCTTGAATCTTGGTTTGAGAGATAAGAAAAAGCAGGTTTTAGTATCTGAGTATTTTAATGTTAAGAATATTGTAGTAGGTTTTCTCCAAGAAACCCACAGTGATATAAGTAATGAGTGTGAATTGGGATTGTGGTGGAAGGGAGAATGTGTTTTAAATCACGGATCTAACGTTAGCGCAGGAGTCGCCATTTTATTTAATCCCATGTTAAAAGTAAAAATCCTGTCCAGATATGATGTAGAGCCTGGAAGATTACTTTTAGTTAGAGCTGAAATATGTAATTTTAATTTTCTTTTCGTTAACAAATATGCCCCTAATAGTGGACCAGAAAGAGTTCTTCTGTTTGAGAAGTCGTGTTTTAAAAGCTCTTCATTCAGGAGATGTGATCATAATGGCCGGAGACTGGAACTGTACTTTGAATTTTAATATGGATAGAAATGCTGAGGAACCTCACCATAAATCAACACCTGCTTTGTCTAATGTGGTTAAGAGTCTAAATCTTAATGACATTTGGAGAAGCAAAAATCCATTACTCAAACAATATACTTGGATAAAGATCACAGATGGCAGAGTTCATGCTGCCAGACTGGATAGATTTTATATTCAGTGTGATTCAAGAAATAGAGTGGGTGAGGTTAGTATTATTCCCAATATAATCTCCCATCATAAGATGATATCAATGGATTTTGTTATTTTAAAGGAAAGAAAAATAGTTTGTGTTGGTATTTTAATAACAAGCTTTTACAAGACCATGTTTTTTGTGTAAATTTTTCATTATTTTGGGAAACATGGAAAAACCAAAAGGAAATTATAGTAATATTAAACAATGGTGGGACATTGGAAAAGTGCAAATTAGAGTATTTTTGTCAGCAATATTCATCACACTCAAAAAGAGTATTAAGGACCAGGATTCAAGACTTGGAGAACAAAATCTCTGAGATAGAGGAGAAAATGATGGAGAGGAGCGAACTTGATTTGGAAACTCGTCTCTCAGAGAAAAGAGAATCAGCTAAACTCTTTACTGCATGATAAAGTGAAAGGTGCCCTTGTTAGGGCACGATTTATTCAAAACAAAGACATTGATGGACCCACAAAATTCTTTTTAATTTAGAACGAAAGTCCAATCATGGAAACTTGATGGTGGGTTTGAGAAGTGATGAAGGTGTCGTTACTTATGACTCCAATGAAATGAGAAAAATTGCTGTTGATTTTTATTCTGATTTATACAATGCTGATGTCACAGATCCTAAATGTAAAGATTAATTATTTTCATGTTTAAAGAAACTGACTGTTGAGCAAAGGAGATCATTGACTTAGCAATAACATTTGAAGAAATAACAAAAGCTGTAAAAGGCCTTTCGTCAGAGAAAGCTCCAGGATTAGATGGTCTTCCATCTGAGTTTTATAAGCGTTTCTGGCATGTGATTGGAGAGGATTATTTTGAGATGCTTTTAAATTCGATTCAGACTGGGTCTTTACCCCGGAGCTGCAATAGAGCAGTTTTATCCTTGTTGCCTTAAAAAAAGGCGATTTGTGTTGTTTGAAGAACTGGCGACCCACTGCTTTGATGTGTACAGATTATAAAATATTTTCAAAATGTATTGCTAGCAAATTAAATAATTATATGAGTGTATTGATCATGAAAGAGCAATCATACTGTGTAAAGGGGCGATGTATTAAGGATAATTTATTTTTGATAAGAGATATAATTGATTATGCAATGTTTGATGAAAATGATTTAGGTTAATATCTCTTGATCAAGAGAAAGCGTTCGATCACGTTGACCATGATTATTTGTTTGATTTACTTAAGGTTTTGGTTTTGGAGATGGTTTTATTTCATGGGTTAATTTATTGTATAATGATGCTGAATGTATGGTCAAAGTTGCTGGTGCTTTAAGTGTTCCCATTAAAGTAAAAGGGGCATTAGACAAGGATGCCCCCTTTCAGGGCAACTCTACAGTCTTGCAATCAAACCTCTGCTGTGCAAATTAAGAGAACAGCTGACCGGTTTACATATTGAGGGGTCAAATCATTTAAATGATGTGAAATGATCTGCCTATGCTGATGATGTAACTGTAATAATTAGGAACAATGACGATATGAAAGTGGTTTTAGAACATATTAAATGTTATGGAGGAGCATCATCAGCAAAAATAAATTGGTCAAAAAGTGAGGCATTATGGTGCGGGTCAGAGAGGTCAAAGGTCCCACAGCTGCATAATAATGTTCAATGGAAAAAAGATGGTTTTAAATTTTTAGGAGTGTTTTTAGGTTCAGAGACATACAAGGAGAAAAACTGGGAAGGACTTCTGGAAAAAGTGTGTTTAAGACTATCGAACTGGAAATGGATCATTCCACAACTGTCCTATAGAGGAAGGGTTTTAATAGCCAATAATCTAGTTGCCTCAGCTCTGTGGCATAAAATGGCTGTATTGGATCTCCCTGCTGCCATCATTAAAGACATTCAGAGATGCCTTGTTGACTTTTTTTGGACAGGTCAGCATTGGCTGAAACCTGCTGTACTCTACCTGCCTCTTCATGAAGGGGAGCAAGGCCTGATCGACATAGGATGCCAGATTCCTGCTTTTAGACTTCAAGCTGCCCAGAGACTCTTGTATGGAGATGATGTCAGTTGGGCTGATGTGGCTTGTGGTCTTTTGAGGAGAGGAGGACGGCTGGGACTGACACTTGTTCTTAATTAACTTAAATGATGTGGAATTGATTGAACTAACTTCTTTTTACAAATCAATTCTAAAATCATGGAGTGTATTGAGAACTGTTCGAGAGCAAGGCATTGTAACTGGACCATGGATTACAGAGGAGCCTCTTCTGCTCAATCCTTTATTTCCTGTGACAATCTTGAACTCCAGTTCAATGCAGGCTGCTATGGTGAAAGCCAAGCTTATAAAAATCTCTCATCTTTGGAATAAGAGTGACTGGTTGTCTTCAAAAGATATTGCAGCCAAACTTGGCATTAAATCACTCCGCACTGCAGAAAGATTAAGGACTGAATTTTTATCTGTTATACCACCAACATTCACAGAGTTGATGGAAGAGAAAACAAAACAAGTTTGTGTTAATGAGATGGTTGAGTTTCCAAGGTTAGAGGTGAGGGCAGCTGTGGAGACGTGGCCAGAGGATGAAGGAAAGTTGTTGACTTTTAAAACCCCAGAACTTAATTTGTTTATTGATGCTGGAAAGAAAGCACTGTACTACACTTGTATAAAAGTAATACATTTTGAATCATTAAAATTTATTTTAGACTCTAAATGGCAAGAGGTAGAGGGATTTGACATATCCCCCAAAGGTAGCTGGAGGACATTATATAAACGTCCTATTGATAAGAGAACTGGTGACCTCCAATGGCGGATAATACATGGTATAATAACCACTAATAGACATTGGGCACATATTGATCCAACGGTAAGGGGTGAATGTCCTTTTTGTTCAGAGTCTGAAGATGTGTATCATTTATTTTTGCAGTGTGACAGATTGAAGACAATGTTTTTATTGGAGGAATGGAGTACAAATTTGAATTAAAAATGTTCTCTAAATGGTTTTATTTATGGCCCGAAATTTAAGTCTCAAAATAGAGAAATAGATATGTTAATCAATTTTGTATATGGTCAAGCAAAGCTAGCTGTGTGGCTAACAAGAAAAGCAAAGATGAATGGAAGTGTTTCTACTGATGTTGTTATGACTTTGAGGTTTGATATCTGCACGCATTACTGTAGAATTTGCATATTATAAAATGGTGGGAGATCTTGATACTTTTTAATTTATTTGGTGTTTTAATGATGTCGTATGTTATTTGGAAGATTAGTTATTTGGAATATAATTTGAGTGGTTTGAAATTGGTATTTATATATTTATGTATTTTTATATATATTTATAAATATAATCCTGTTTAACTTGTAAATTAATGATAATTGTTCAAATAAAGAAAGACTAAAAGTCAAAAAAAGTCTCTCTCTCTGTCTCTCTCTCTCTGTGTCTCTCTCTCTGTCTTTCTCTCTCACTGTCTCTCTCTCTCTGTCTCTCTCTCTCACTGTCTCTCTCTCTCTGTTTCTCTCTCTCTCTCTCTCTCTCTCATTGTTTCTAGACTAAAAACGCATCTCTTTACTATGGCTTACACATAAAACATTATCAATTTCTATTATTCAAATCAGTAAATGATTGTCAGGCTGCATTAACTAGGTCAGCCGGAACCGGGAACACTTCCCATAACACCTGATGTACTCGTTACATCATAAGAAGAATGGCATCTACGCTAATGTTAGTCTCTCTGTTTATCCCGAGGTTTACTGCAGTCAGCCGGATCCGGGCCGTATCCAGATCAGATGATGGACCAGCGCCTGGACATGACCAACACATCCCTGAAGTGTCTGCAGAGAACATGTCAAATAAACTCCCCCCGTAAATGCTGCATCGACACGACATCCTCATTAAACCCGTCTTCAGCGTGATGACTCCAATCTTTCAAATAATCTTACGAATATCTATTTGCCTAATATGAATTAAGACCTGCAATGTTGCCAGAATTATAATCATACACTGTTTGTTCGTCGGCCAGAGGAGAACTGGCACCCCGACTGAGCCTGGTTTCTCCCAAGGTTTTTTTCTCCATCCTGACCCTGAAGGAGTTTTGGTTCCTTGCCACCGTTGTCTCTGGCTTTTGGCTTGCTCAGTTGGGGACTCCTAAATCTCATCTATATTACCGATCTGCCCGCATTGACACTATATGATACTTGAAATTAGCTGGATAACATCACCGTTTCACCAGAACGGCTGTACAAATTCTGTTGCATTATTTTCCTGTTAACAATGTGAAGCTGCTTTGAAACAATTGGACTTGTTAAAAGCGCTATATAAATAAAGGTGATTTGATTTTGATTTGATTGTCTCTCTCTCTCTCTCTGTCTCGCTCTGTCTGTCTCTCTCACTGTCTCTCTCTCTCTCTGTCTCTCTCTCTCTGTCTCTCTCTCTCTGTTTCTCCCTCTCTCTCTCTCTGTCTCTCTCTCTCTCTCTCTCTCTCTGTCTCTCTCTCTCTCTCTCTCTCTCTCTGAGTGAATGGTGAGACTGAGCGTGGAGAGCGTGTGGTAGTGTGAGTGAGTTTTCTATCTTTTTTCTCTTGTTCATTTTTATTCTTTTTTTGTTTGTTGTTGTTTGTGTTTGATATTTAGTGCAGGTTTTAGTGAGTTGTTTGTAGAGCAGCGGCTGCAGGCGATCAACTCGGTTTGTCTAAGCTCACGCACCGGCACGCTGTTAAGCTGTCTCCGCTGGCCGGTTGTTCGGTAGAGGACTGTAGTTTAGCGGTCGGTGAAGAAGTTGGTTATGGTAGCATTAGATCAGCCTCGTGGATGAACGGCGCTGTTGTGATTTTTTTGGATGACATTGATAAAGCGAATCAGTTAATTGAGAATGGAGTAGTAATTCAAGGTACTTTTATACCTGTTCTCTCTTTGGTGAATCCTGCTAAAAAGATTATCATCTCTAACGTTCCTCCTTTTCTCAAAAATGAAGTTTTGGCTAAAGAGTTACAGAGACACGGACAGCTAGTAACTCCGATTAAACTGATCCCCATGAGCTGTAAATCACCTCATTTAAAACGTTATATCTTTTAGGAGTCAGGTACTTATGGTGCTTAAAAATAATGATGAGGAGCTGAACTTGGTGTTTAAATTTAAGATTGATGGTTATGATTACACCGTACATGTAACATCAGAGTTGATTAAATGCTTTGGGTGCAGAACTGTAGGCCATCTGATCCGTTCGTGCCCGGAGAGGGTAACGTTAGCGGAGACAAACGCTAATGAACAGCCGAGCACAAGCGGAGGTGCCACTTCAGTCACAAGACAAGGAAATACACGGACTGCAAGGGAAGAAAGTGGTGCTAGAAATCTGGGGAAGGAAGTAATGGAGGAGTCAACGAGTAAGCAAACAGAGGTGGAAGTTCAAAGTGACCCAAAGGTAGGCGCTAATACTGTTCACATTGCTACTAGAATAGCTGAATCGGCGTTGTTTGATGAGGAGAATATGGTGTGTGATAAGGATCTGGCCAAACAATCGATTAAAAGAAAAGAGTTGGACAACAAGATGAACACAGATCAGGCTAGTAAAGTATCAAAGGTGCTTTTAGTGCACGGTTCGCAGTCTGAGGTGAGTTCAATGGACACACAGGTGAGTGTGTGTGAGTTTGGTGCTGACACACAGGTGAGCATGTGTGAGTTTGCTGCTGACACACAGGTGAGCGTGTGTGAGTTTGCTGCTGACACACAGGTGAGAGTGTGTGAGTTTGGTGCTGACACACAGGTGAGTTTGCTGCTGACACACAGGTGAGAGTGTGTGAGTTTGGTGCTGACACACAGGTGAGTGTGTGTGAGTTTGGTGCTGACACACAGGTGAGTGTGTGTGAGTTTGGTGCTGACACACAGGTGAGTGTGTGTGAGTTTGGTGCTGACACACAGGTGAGTGTGTGTGAGTTTGGTGCTGACACACAGGTGAGCGTGTGTGAGTTTGCTGCTGACACACAGGTGAGTGTGTGTGTGAGTTTGGTGCCGACACACAGGTGGATGCAGAGAGCGTTTACCCTTTCACTAGACTTCATTCTTACAGGACACTAAAGGCATGAGGTCAGTTAGAGTCGATGAGTTTTTCCCGGATCTAAAGATGTTTCTTGATTCAGTCAAGTTGTTTATGAAAAACACTGATAGGTCTGATCAGTCCCTTTTCAGTGATCAAGAAATTTATTGTCTCAAGAAATTGATGCTCAAAGTTAGATCGCAAATAGCCAATGATGGTTAACTTGTTCTTCTCTTTCCTATGTGTTATTCTCTCTGGTTTGTTTGAATGGCAGTCCCGATGATTTTACTTACTAAATATGTGTGAAGTAAAGCTAGGATCTTTAAACATTAATGGGGCCAGGGAGGATGTGAAGGGAGCTGCTCTTTTTAATCTACTTAAAGTGAGACACCTTAATGTGGTATTCCTGCAAGAAACACACAGTACAGTAGATAATGAAGCAGACTGGAAGAAGGAATGGGATGGAGAAGTGTGTCTTAGTTATAAAAGCAATAACAGCGGTGGAGTTGGCATTTTCTTTGCTAAAGATTTTATGCCAATTTCTGTTGATATTGAGGAAATTATTAAGGAAGGTTGTTGAAGATAAACACTTGCTTTGAAAATGTAAAGTTGATCTTTATTAATGTCTTTGTTCCAACTGTGGGAACTGAAAGGGTGATTTTTCTTAACATTTTAGACAATGTGATAAGGAATTGTTCTGATGACTGTAATATGATCCTGGGGGGGGGATTTCAACTGTACTGCTGCAAATGACGATAGGAATCATACAGAACCTCATGGTCCCAGCAGAAAATGTTTAATCAAGTTAATTGAATCAAATAGTTTATGTGATATTTGGAGTTTTTTTTATCCTTCTCAGCGCCAATACACCTGGGCTCATGTTAAGGATAATTATCTGTCTCTAGCGAGACTGGATAGATTTTATTGTTTCAACAATCAAACAAATGTATTGAGAGATTGTTCAATACATCCTGTCGGTATTTCTGATCATTCTCTTGTTCAATGTTCTATTTTTATCAAAGATGTGAAATGTAATAGTGCTTTTTGGCATTTTAATGTTGCTCTGCTTGATGGCAATGTATTCAGAGATACTTTGAAGTTTTTTTGGGATGGTTTCAAAAATAAAAAATCTGAATATGTTTCTTTGCAACAGTGGTGGGACATAGGAAAGAGTCAAATCAAACAGCTGTTTACAATATACTTTAAATGTTACAAAAGATATGACCAGATCAATAAAGATTTAGAGAGCGAAATATTGGAGTTGCAAGAGTTGGCAGACTCCACAGGAGAAGAAGAAAACGTTAAAGTTCTCAGAAAGAAAGAAGTAGCTTTGTCTAACCTGTTAGGTTTTTCTGCTCAAGGTGCTCTGGTTCGTTCACGTTTTCGAAACATAGTTAAAATGGATGCTCCTTCTCATTTTTATTTTTCGCCCTAGAACGAAAAAATGGGCAAAAGAGACTTATGCATTCTTTGCAAGACAACACTGGACAACTTTTACATGAATCTGTAGAGATTCGGAAATGTGCTGTTGATTTTTATGAAAAATTGTTTAAGAAAGAGTCTCAAGAGGTACTAGAAGTCGCGCAGTCCTTTTATGAGGGATTACCACAGGTTTCAGAGGAGACTAACATAGAGCTGGGTGGTCCAGTCTCTGAAGCTGAATTATATACAGCATTGCAGAGCCTAGAGAGCGGCAAGGCTCCAGGCATTGATGGGATTCCCATGGATTTTTATAAAGTTTTTTGGAAAGAAATCAGCAAAGACTTGTCACTTGAGCTAATGAACAGCCTTGAAAAAGGATTCTTACCACTAAGCTGCAGGAGGGCAATCCTTACTCTTCTTCCTAAGAAAGGTGACCTGCAAGAGATTAAGAATTGGCGACCAGTAGCTTTACTGTCGACTGATTATAAGCTACTTTCTAAAGAATTAGCCATGAGATTGAAAAAAGCAATGGAGCAAATTATACATGTGGACCAGACCTATTGTATTCCAAACAGGTTGATATCTGATAATATTATTTTAATTTGTGATGTTTTGGATCTCTCTAGTTCTTTGGGTTGTGAACTTGGTTTAATTTCAATAGACCAAGAAAAGGCATTTGACAGAGTTGAGCATCAATATTTGTGGCAAACGTTGGAAGTATTTGGTTTTAATCCAAGTTTTGTAGCCATGATCCAGGTTTTATACAGGGATATTGAGAGTTTATTAAAGGTAAATGGGGGTTTAAGTGCTCCTTTAAGGTTCAGAGGGGAATTAGGCAGGGTTGTTCTCTCTCTGGAATGCTTTATTCATTAGCTATTGAACCTTTCCTACATAAACTAGGAAGACTTATCCCAGGGTAACCTTTCCTGGTTGTACTTCAGTTTTTAAACTATCTGCTTACGCTGATGATGTGGTTATCTTTGTTAAGAATCAAGATGACATTAATATTCTTGTTGAATGTATAAATGATTTCTGTGTTTTGTCATCTGCAAAAATTAACTGGGGGAAAAGTGAAGCCATAGCTTTTGGTGTTGAGTTAGAAAAAAAGACTGTTTTACCCAATGGGTTATCTTGGGTTAAGGGCGGGTTTAAGTATCTTGGTGTGTTTTTAGGAGATAATTCAGTTGTGTGCAAAAATTGGGACAATGTTTTAGAAAAAGTCGAAGGACGTCTCAAAAAATGGAAGTGGATCTTACCACATATGTCTTTTAAGGGACGTGTATTAGTGATAAACAACTTGGTGTCATCTATGTTATGGCATCGCTTGATGTGTGTAGATCCTCCGCCACAGCTGCTGGCAAAAATACAGGCAGTTTTAGTTAATTTTTTTTGGGATCATTTACATTGGGTCCCACAATGTCTTTTGTTTTTGCCAAAGGAAGAAGGAGGTCATGGACTGATTCATCTCGCTAGCAGAGGTGCTACTTTCAGACTCCAGTTTATACAGAGACTGCTTGTTGGACCAGAAAACCTTGTCTGGAGACCCGTGGCCCATACTATATTGAGCCAAGGTGGAAATTTGGGTCTAGTTCAGTCTTTCTTTTTAATGGATCTGAAGACTCACAAACTCTGTAATCTTCCTAAGTTTTATCAAAGGCTGTTTACTGTGTGGGGGATGTTCCACAAATCAAGGACAAGCATCGATTCGCTGTTTTGGTTGTTGAAAGAACCAGTGCTGTATGGGACACGATTTGACGTCGAAAAATTAACTGGATCTTTTATGGCACAGCGTTTTATTTCAACAGGAACTGTTACTTTGAAACATGTCTTTGATCTGACGGGGCCAAACTTGTTTAACGCCTCTCATATAGGGGTCTGTTCTATCAGGACTGTAAATCACTTGCTTAATAACTGGAAAAGTGAACTCGTTCAGATTGAACTCTCCTTGTGTAATGATTATTGCAATGGACATTGTCAACCCAACAGTGATGATATTTTCCCTTCATTATTTCTTGCTCCTGATCTTAAAGACTGCACTGGTCCTTTGTTAGAGTTAAACAGAACTCTTACAAACAACATGGTCACAATGACAAGTAAATTCATGTACATGTCTTTTGTTAAGATCTTAAACAAAGATAAACTGAATGGTCGAGCGGATACTCCCTGGAGAGCTCATTTTGGGCTTGACAAGGAAGTCAAGCCTGTGTGGAGAGCTCTTTATAAATTACCGCTGACAAAAAAAGTTGGGGATTTACAATGGAGAGTGTTGCATGGAATTGTGGCTGTTAATGCTTTTATTTCCGTTATCAATTCTAATGTACATGAAAATGGTCCTTTCTGTGTGAAAAGGGAAACAGTGTTTCATTGTTTTTCAGAATGTAGCAGACTTTGTCATTTTTTTGCACCGTTACAACGACTGTTTTTAATGTTTGATGAAGTGTTTACTAAAGAGATGTTTATTCTTGGATACAGATACAGTCAGAAATACCGACAGAGATGCCAGCTTTTTAATTTTGTTTTATGTCAAGCAAAAGTGGCCATTTATATTAGTAGGAGAAATAAGGTAGATGGGTCTCTTGATTGTGATGCAAGTGTGTTGTTCATCAGAATGTTGAAAGCCAGATTGAAGGTTAATTTTAATTTTTATATGTCCACAAATAATGTTGAGGAATTCATTTTCAGTCTGGTGTTATAAAGACGTGTTGTGTTCTGTTGTCGACGATATGTTGTGCTTTGGAGATTTTGAGTTAAAATCACTCAGAATTTTTTTTATGTATATATATATTTTTTAAATTCTATTTTGCAAACAAAGTTTGGTTGTATAAATAAAGAGATTTAAAATTCAATTCTCTCTCTCTCTCTCTCTCTCTGTCTCTCTCTCTCTCTCTCTCTCTCTCTCTCTCTCTCTCTCTGTCTCTCTCTCTGTCTCTCTCTCACTGTCTCTCTCTCTCTCTGTCTCTCTCTCTCTCTCTCTCTCTCTGTGTCTCTCTCTCTCTGTCTCTCTCTCTCTCTCTCTCTCTCTCTCTCACTGTCTCTCTCACTGTCTCTCTCTGTCTCTCTCTCTCTCTCTCTCTCTCTCTCTCTCTCTCTCTCTCTCTCTCTCTCTCTCTCTCTCTCTCTCTCTCTCTCTCTCTGTCTCTCTCTCTCTCTTTCTCTCTCTCTCTCTCACTGTCTCTCTCACTGTCTCTCTCTCACTGTGTCTCTCTGTGTCTCTCTCTCTCTCTCTCTCTCTCTCTCTCTCTCTCTCTCTCTCTCTCTTTCTCTCTCTCACTGTCTCTCTGTCTCTCTCTGTCTCTCTCTCTCTCTCTCTCTCTCTCTCTCTCTCTCTCTCTCTCTGTCTCTCTCTCTCTCTCTCTCTCTCTCTCTCTCTCTCTCTGTCTCTCTCTCTGTCTCTCTCTCTCTCTCTCTCTCTCTCTCTCTCTCTCTCTCTGTCTCTCTCTCTCTCTCTCTCTCTCTCTCTCTCTCTCTCTCTCTCTCTCTCTCTCTCTCTCTCTCTCTCTCTCTCTCTCTCTCTCTCTCTCTCTCTCTCTCTCTCTCTCTCTCTCTCTCTCTCTCACTGTCCTCTCTCACTGTCTCTCTCTCACTGTGTCTCTCTATGTCTCTCTCTCTCTCTCTCTCTGTCTCTCTCTCTCTCTCTCTCTCTCACTGTCTCTCTGTCTCTCTCTGTCTCTCTCTCTCTCTCTCTCTCTCTCTCTCTCTCTCTCTCTCTCTCTCTCTCTCTCTCTCTGTCTCTCTCTCTGTCTCTCTCTCTCTCTCTCTGAGGATTGTGGGTAGTAGTGTTTGGACTAGAGCACGTTCTTCTCGGCTTTTTTCCCTTTTATTTTGTTTATTATTATTACAAACTGTATTTAGGGCAAATTGTCCGTGTTTAAACTCTTGCGCGCTGACTCCGGTCAGCAGGAATGGAGTTAGGCAGGGATTTTTCCCGGTTGACTCTCGGGCACGGGTGCAAGTGCACGCCAGACGATTCCATGTCAATTGAAGATGTACTGATTGCGATCGGCGAACAGGTCGGTGGTTTAAATATCAAATCTGCATCCAGAATGAACAGAGCGCTCGTTATATTTCTCAAAGAAGTTTCAATGGTTGATGAATTATTAGAGAAAGGACTTGTTGTGAATGAAACTTTTTTGACGGTACTTCCGTTGTCAAACCCTTCTAAGAAAGTCGTACTCTCAAACGTTCCTCCGTTCATAAAAGAGGAAACTTTAAAGGAAATTCTCGAACGGTACGGAAAACTAACAGCTCCGATTAAGATGATTCCTTTGGGTCTTAAAAATCCAAACTTTAAGCACGTCATGTCCTTCCGACGCTTCACATACATGATCCCGAACTCGCAAAACGAGCCGCTTAATCTGGTGCTAAAAATAGCAGTGGAAGGTAAAGATTATACAATCATTATCAGTTCAGATCATATGCGGTGCTTTTTATGTGGTGAACACGGACATCAAAAACAAACAGAGTTCCAGCAGGTTCCCAAACTGTTCCCGAACACAATGTTCAAGAGGATAATACTGCCGTGTGCGGGAATAATGAAGAGAATAATGCAGTAGGAAATGAGAGCATCAGTGAGGCAAATACTGTAAACACTGAACTTGACTAGCCAGTAGATGGCGCTGCAAGTGCTAATGCTGTGGGAAAAGATAAAGAAAACGCAGAATCAAAACAAACACATTCTCAGTCTAAAGACAAAAAAGCTGAAGATTTAGTAATGGAGTGTGAAGAAACAAATGAAATAAACAACAAGACATCATTTGAAGAAGTGAATGAAGATTGTAGTCAGTCGTTTGCCGTTGGTTCTGATTCAGATGATTCAGATCATGAATGTGAGAGTGTATGCAGCTCTTCTGAGATCGGAGACATTGATTCTCACACAGGCACATCAGAACTGAGTGAATGCCAAACAAAACTCTATTCTGTGAGAGAGATTAATGCTTTCCTTGACGAAACCAAAGGTGTCCGAAATACGCAATTTGAATAATTTTTTCCAGATCTGAGAAATTTTTTAGCGTCTTCTAGAGATGCAATGATAAACGCAACAGTGGAGGAGTTTAGTAGACAAAAACGGTATCGGCTCAAAAAAATTATTACCAAAGTAAAGAAGATTATCTATCAAAACACGAAAAAAAAGTAATCATTAGAGGTTTTGTTAAAGACAGTCTTGTGTAGATATTGCTCGCTGCATTAAGACATTATGACATCCTTAAATATTGGATCTTTAAATGTAAATGGATGTCGTAATAAAGAAAAGAGAAATGCTCTTTTCAATTTTTTGGCTTTTAAAAAGTCAAGTGTGATATTTTTGCAAGAGACACGCACAGATGTGTTTAACCAGGCGGATTGGCTGAGTGAATGGAAGGGACAGGCTTTCCTCAGCCATGGTTCCAGTGCAAGTGCTGGAGTAGCTGTTCTCTTATCAGAACGTGTCCAGGGCAATGCTTCTAATACGATAGAAATCATTCCTGGAAGAATGCAGCGGGTAGATATCATTCTGCAAAATCTGTCTTTTTCATTTATTAATGTATATGCTCCTAATGTTGGGTATGAACGAGTTTTATTCTTTAACAAACTACAAGATGCTCTGAGTAATGTTCCTCGCGATAATGTAATCATTCTGGCTGGAGATTTTAACTGCACCCTTGACCATACAGTTGATCGGAATCATGACGAACCGCATCCTAATTCTGCAGAAGCCCTCAAGAAAACGATACGGTTTCATTCGCTTGTAGATATATGGAGAGAATCGTTCCCCAAAAGCAGGCAGTACACATGGCTGAACATGAACTCCAATATAATATCGGGGGCTAGATTAGATAGGATATATGTTCAGAAATGTCACAGAGGGAAATTTTTAAATAGCAAAATTAGTCCTACACCAATTTCTGATCATTATTATGTTTCTGTTATAGTCACAATATTGAATATCACAACTAAATCTTACTGGCATTTTAATAATAACTTGTTGCTAGATCGTAGATTTGTGCATTTATTCACTTTTTTTTGGAGAGCTTGGAGAGAGAGAAAGACAGAGTTTAAGTCCCTGAGTCAGTGGTGGGACATTGGCAAAATTCAAATTCAGTCTTTTTGTCAACAATATGTACAAAACAACACGAGAGAAAATCAGAAGAAAATCGAGCAGCTGGAGAAAGAGATTATGAGATTGAACAGCTTCATCAGTGAAAGAGGTGCAACAAGTGCGGACTTAATGGACCAATATAACTTCCTTCTGAAAAACTTGCATGAAGAGAGAGACCAAGAAACAATTGTACAGAAAAGATTCACTCAGTTTAACAACATGGACTCTTCAACATCATTCTTTTTTTCTTTGGAAAAAAGGTTCGAAAAAAGAAGTTCATCAGTCATCTTAAATTACCTGATGGAAGAGAGACAACAGAAAAGAGAGAAATCATGTCACAAGTTTTGTCTTTTTATGAAGAACTTTATAGCGTTCAACCTTGTGATTCTGAAAAAACAGATTTTTTTCTTGCTGGAACTCCAAAATTGAGTGAAGATGAGAAGATCCCATTAGAAAAGCCACTTTCACTAGAGGAGTTGAGTGAGGCTGTTAAACAACAGTCTGCGGGACGATCTCCAGGATTGGACGGTTTGACCGCTGAATTTTTTAAAGCTATGTGGTCATTGATCGGATCAGATTTACATGCTGTGTTTCTTGAGTGTGCAAAAACGAGAACTCTTCCTCTCAGTTGCAGAAGAGCGATAATAACGCTATTGCCAAAGAAAGGAGATTTAGGACTCTTGAAGAACTGGCGTCCAATCTCCCTTTTAGGGATTGACTATAAAATACTTTCAAAGGCGTTAACAAATCGGCTGAAGAAGGTTATGGCTTCAATAATCCATGAAGACCAGTCCTATTGCATTCCAAAACGCTCCATCTTCGATAACCTCTTTCTTGTGCGTGATCTACTGCATCTCACTGAGATCTATGGACTTGAGATGTGGGTCTCTTGTCTCTAGACCAGGAAAAGGCTTTTGATAGAGTTGACCATCGATATCTTTTTAATGCACTATCAGCCTTTGGATTTGGAGAACAGTTCATCTCATGGATCAAGATTCTTTACACAGATGTTCACAGCATGCTGAAGATCAATGGAACTTTAACAAGGACTTTCCCTGTGTATAGAGGAGTGAGACAGGGATGCAGCCTCTCCGGACTTCTGTATGTTATTTCCATAGAACCCTTATTGAGAGTTCTCAGAGAAAAGCTTCAGGGTTTTTCAGTCCTCAACCCTGACATATGTGATGTTACCATAGTCAAGCTTAGTGCCTATGCTGATGATGTCACGGTCATAATAAGATCTCAAGAAGACATCGTACAACTGAACAAGTACTTGAACTGGTTTCAGAAAGCATCTTCAGCGAAGGTGAACTGGAATAAAACAGAAGCACTACTTTGTGGCCACTGGCAGGAAGAAGCTCCACCTCGGCTCCCACAACAGTGCCAGTGGAACACAGAGGGATTGAAAACCCTTGGGATTGTTTTTGGAACTCAACAATATATGACAAAGAACTGGGATGGAGTAGTTGAGAAGATTCTAGGAAGACTGGCAAGATGGAGTTGGATCCAGCCTCAGCTATCATTCAAAGGCAGAGTTTTGGTGATAAACAACTTGGCTGCTTCAATGTTGTGGCATCGACTGACTGTTTTAAATCCTCCAGTGGGACTTTTACAGCTACTCCAGAAACATTTTGTGAATTTTTTCTGGTGAGGACATCATTGGCTTCATCCAGGCATACTAAACTTACCTGTGTTTGAGGGGGGTCAAGGCCTCATTGATTTAACCTCTAAATGGAAAGCAATGAGACTACAATCGGCTCAAAAACTGCTTTATAATGCCGATCCACAGCCGTGGATTATATATGGTTTAGCGGTATTGCGAGCTATTAGTAAAAGGGGACTTGATAGACATTTATTCCTAATGTCTAATAATGGACTGGAAGGTTCTGGTGTGAATGGGTTCTATCAGTCTGTATTAAGAGCATGGAGTACATTTACAGTGGAAAGGGAGAATCATTTTGGTCTTGAAGAACCACTGTTTTACAATCCATGGTTATGCCATCAGTCCAAATTACTCAGTATGGAAACCAATGTGTTCATTTCATCTGGTGTTTTAAAAGTGTCAGATTTAATCGATGCAGAAGAAAATAAATGGTTTTCTGTAGAAGAAATAACCAAACAAATGGGGAGAAGGTCAGAAAGGATGGTAAAAAATGTTTTAAGTAAGTTAAAATCCTCTTTTCCTTTACTATTAAACAGTTTTCTTGAACATTTTTTTGTTAGCGGTGTAAGTCAATGTTTTTTTCCTGAAGTTTTTGTTACTCGCATGCAATTGGCAGGGAAACGGAGATATGAGACAACTTTTGTTTTATAAAAGTCCATTGCCAAAACGATCAGGAGATTTGCAATGGCGAATCCTGCATTCTGCATTAGCAACTAAAACTTTTCTGTTTAAGTGTCACTTAAGTATGTCTTCAGTTTGTACTTTTTGTAATGTGCCAGATACTGTGTTTCATATCTTTTCTGATTGTTGTAGAATTATGCCTCTTTTGGATCTTTTAGAGAATATTTTTAAAGGCTTTGGTTGGGAATTTTCAAAAACAGTTTTTATTTTTGGGTTTAAATATTCTAAGACTCAAAGTGAGTGCTGCACCTTCTCCAATTTCTTAATTGGTCAAGCAAAGTTATCCATTTGGAAAGCATATAAAACTGAAAATGAAGAAAGAAGGGTTAATATTGTAGAATTGTTCAAAGCCTTGGTAGAATCTAGAGTTAAAATAGAGTATGAATTTTATAAAATTAATAATGTCAATTTTTGAGAGTAAGTGGTGCATAAATGCAATTTTTATCTCTCTGAATGATGATGATAAACTAGTATTTTATTGGTATCGATAATATTGATGAAATTAATATTTGAACTAAAAATTGTATTTATTTATTCATTTTTAAGTATAAAAATGTTTTTGTAATATGATGGAAAATAAAAAAGGTGTTTAACGTCTCTCTGTCTCTCTCTCTCTCTCTCTCTCTCTCTCTCTCTCTCTCTCTCTCTCTCTCTCTCTCTCTCTGTCTCTCTCTATGTCTCTCTCACTGTCTCTCTCTGTCTCGTTCTGTCTGTCTCTCTCTCTCTCTCTCTCTCTCTCTCTCTCTCTCTCTCTGTCTCTCTCTATGTCTCTCTCACTGTCTCTCTCTGTCTCTGTTCTGTCTGTCTCTCTCTCTCTCTCTCTCTGTCTCTCTGTCTCTCTCTCTCTCTCTCTCTCTCTCTCTCTCTATGTCTCTCTCTCTCTCTCTCTCTCTCTCTCTCTCTCTCTCTCTCTCTCTCTCTCTCTCTCTCTGTCTCTCTGTCTGTCTGTCTGTCTCTCTCTATGTCTCTCTCTCACTGTCTCTCTCTCTCTGTCTCGTTCTGTCTGTCTCTCTCTATGTCTCTCTCTCTCTCTCACTGTCTCTCTCTCTCTCTCTCTCTCTCTCTCTGTCTGTCTCTCTCTCTCTCTCTCTCTCTCTCTCTCTCTCTCTCTCTCTCTCTCTCTCTCTCTCTCTCTCTCTCTCTCTCTCTGAGTGCATGCTGGGAGTGAGTGGGCGGAGTTGGCGTGTGAGTGAGTGTGCTCCTTCGGAGTGTGTGAGTTTTTCAAACTTTTTCTATTATTCTGCGGTTGTTTTTTTGTGGTCTATTTGTTTATTGGTTGTTGTGTTACTTAAGTTGTTATTTGGTAAACTTTAGTTTAAATACGCGGCCGCCTGCGTTTGCTGGCTGGCATGGCGTCACCGGCGTCTTCAGCTTTTGAACCGCTGAACCGCTGAGCCGAAGACACGGTATTAAAGTCGTCACTGAGGCTCAGTGTTCGGTGGAACAGTGCAGTTTAGCGGTGGCGGATGTGGTAGGATGTGAGAGTATATTATCTGTGTCGAGAATGAACAGCGCTGTTGTTTTATTCCTAGACAGCACAGATAAAGTGAACTTGGTTATAGCAAATGGCGTTGTAATAAATGACACGTTTACTCCTGTTATGCCTCTTGTACAACCGGCAAAGAGGATAACTCTGTCCAACGTGCCGCCGTTTATTAAAGATGAAACGTTGGAAAGAGAGCTGTCGAGATACGGAAAAATCATGTCAAAGATTAAAAAAGTCCCTCTGGCTTGCAGTTCTCCTCGGTTGAAACATGTTGTTTCTTTTAGAAGACATGTGTACATGATTTTAAATAACAAAAATGAAGACCTGAATCTCGTTATGAAATTCAAAGTTGATAACTTTGATTATGTCATATTTGCAACGTCAAGCATGATGAAATGTTTTGGTTGTGGGAAAGAAGGGCACATTATTAGAGCGTGTCCAAATAAGGAAATGCAAGGTACAGCTCAGGATAATGTGCTGAATGAGGAGAAAAGGGCTGACAGTGAGGAAACAGGGAATCCAATACCCACTGATGGGAATCAAGGGCGTGAAGTCCTGGAGATGACTGAGGTGAACACTGGTGTAAACACTGGTGTAAATGAGGAGGTGAACACTGGTATAAATACTGATGTAAACCCTGAGGTAAATGAGGAGGTGAATATTGTTTCAAATGGTAAAGAAAGATGTGAATCGGTACAGGAAAGCAGTGTGGCTGTCGTTACGGCTCAGGAAGCTGGTGATGATTTAGATCTAGCAGAAGATGAATCAATTTTTAAAACGCCTGCAATTAAAAGAAAGACAAGCAAAGGAAGAAAAAAGACAAAAGCAAAGAAGGTAGTAGATCATATTGGTCTAAATATTAAAGATGTTGAAATTGATTCTGACACTAGTGGTATGGATGAGTCGGCCCATGGAAGTGGAAGTGAGTCTTCGGACTCGGGTAGCTCTGTTGCTCTTAGGAGATCAGGAAGAACTGCTTATACCCTTGAGAAAATAAAGACTTTTCCTCAGGCCACTAAAGGAATGAAAGGGGTGAAGGTTGAAGAGTTTTTCCCAGATAGGCAGAGGTTCCTAGATTTGGCTAAATCTTTGATGAGGGACACGGGGGAAGGAGGATTTACTGACCAAGAGATTTTTAGGTTAAAGAAAATAATGCATAAAGTCAAACTTAACATCCTTAATGATGAGTTTGAGATGGCTTAATATATTCTTTTGTTTTGTTTTTCTTCTTTTTGTTTGTTGTCTGGTGGAAACTTTCTTGACTACAATCATGAGTAGAATCAAAGTAGGCACTTTGAATGTGAACGGTGCAAGGGACTGTCATAAAAGAGCAATGCTCTTTCAGCTGATAAAACAAAAAAAGATTGATGTTATGTTGATACAGGAAACACATAGTGACTCTGCTAATGAAGTTGAATGGAAAAAGGAATGGGAAGGTGAAATCATATTAATAATAATAATAATAATAATAATAATACATTTTATTTATAGTGCGCCTTTCTCAGACCCAAAGCGCAGAGTACAATACGAAAATTCAAAACAAGAAAAGAAAAACAACAAATAAGTAAAAATACACATATAAATACAAGTAAATACACAAGTTATACAATAAAAACTTGACTAAAAAGATGTGTTTTGAGACACTGCTTAAAACAATCCAGAGAGTTTGCATTTCTAACATTGGCAGGAAGTGAATTCCACAACTTTGGTGCGTTGTAGGAAAAGGCCCTCCCTCCCATAGATTTTAATTTACAGCGAGGCTGATACAAGGTGAGAGAGCCAGAGGAGCGGAGGGAACGAGAAGGAACTGATGGAGTAACCAAGCCACAAATGTAAGCAGGAGCCAACCCATGTACTGCCTTGTACGTCAAAATCAGAACTTTAAAATCAATACGTGACTGAACTGGTAGCCAATGGAGTTGCTGGAGAACAGGGGTGATATGATGGCGTGATGAAGTGCATGTTAAAACATGTGCAGCAGAGTTTTGTATGTATTGCAATCTCTTAATACAGCTTGCTGGTAAACCTGCAAAGAGAGAATTGCAATAATCAAGCCTCGATGTGATGAAGGCATGGATAAGCCTCTCAGCATCAGGCCTAGACAGAAGTGGTCTGATTCGAGCAATTTTTCGAAGATGGAAAAAAGCAACCTTTGTTATATTTTTAAAATGAGAATTAAAAGTCAGCTGAGCATCAAACATCACTCCCAAATTGCGCACCATGACAGACGGAGACAATCGGGTATTGGCAACTGAGAGTTCAAAATCATTGCACTTTTTCACATTCGATGTAGTGCCTATTAATAAAATTTCAGTTTTGGACGAGTTCAGTTTAAGAAAGTTGTGTTTCATCCATGCCTTGATCTCCAGCAGACAAGCAGAGAGACTTGAAGAGGAAGATGTGATATCGGGCTGAGTACTAATATAGATCTGGGTGTCATCAGCATAAAAATGATAGTCCAGGCCAAACCTCTGAATAATCTGCCCAAGAGGCAGCATATAAATACTAAATAAAACAGGACCCAAAACGGACCCCTGAGGGACACCCTGACACAAAGGTACAGTCTGAGATCTATTAGTATCCAGGTAAACAAATTGGGAGCGATCTGAGAGGTAGGATTTAAACCATTTCAGCACATTACCCGACAGACCAATCCACCCATGCAGCCTGTCCAATAAAATGTGGTGACAAATGGTGTCGAACGCAGCAGTAAGATCCAATAAAACCAAGATGCCACAAGCCCTGAGTCAGCTATGAGAAGGAGATCGTTCAGGACCCTAACCAGGGCCGCCTCCGTACTATGTCCAGACCTAAACCCAGATTGAAAGGTTTCCAGCAGGCAGTTTGTAGAAAGATGGGTATGAAGCTGACCAACAACCACACGCTCAAGAACTTTTGCCAGAAATGGTAAGTTTGAAATTGGCCTAAAATTAGACATAACAGAAGAATCACTCCCAGGCTTTTTAAGAACTGGCGTGACTGCTGCCATTTTTAGAGCAGGAGGGACAATCCCTGAATTGAGTGAGGCGTTGACGATTGCAGTGATGTGGGGAACAAGAACTGGCAGACATTTTTTCAAAACAGTAGTTGGGAGGGGATCAAGCATGCAGGTAGTCGAATTCATTGATGAAATGAGTTTAGCAATAAAATCAAAATCAACAGCATTAAAACTTGAAAAAACAAGACCAGAAAGATTGGGAGGAACCAACGCAGAATATTCCGAAACATCATCACTGCTGATAGCACTGTAGATATTCTCAATTTTGGAAGTGAAATAATTGAGAAACTCATTACACTGCTCAGTGGTGGAACTGTTGATGTTACTGTGCGGTTTAATAATATTATTAATAGTTCTAAACAGAACTCTGGGATTAGCAATATCACTACTAATAATAGTAGAATAATATGCCACTTTTGCCGCTTTAAGAGCATTATGATACTCACTCTGATGCTGGTCAAACATTGATTTATGAACTGTTAAGCCAGATTTTTTGTATTTCCGCTCTAACTGCCTTCCTAGAGCCTTCATTTGGCTCATCCAAAATAGAGTTAAAAGCAGTGTTATAATGGTCGATAGAGGCCACAACTGGTAAGTCAGCAACTGTATGACTAAGAAGATCAAAATCAATTTCAGCAATTTTCCTAAAACAGATAATACGTTCTTTCACCGGGTGCAAAGAAGGAGGAATCAGATTAAAAGTGAGGAGCTTGTGGTCACTTATGCATACATCAGTAAGCTCCAGTTGTTCAATGGTTACTCCTGAAGTGCAAACCAGATCTAATATATGACCATGTTTGTGTGTCGGCAAGTTGACATGTTGAGTGAAGTTAAAACATTCTAAAGTGTCCATAAAGCTCACAGTATTATTACAAACTTTGTTGTCAACATGAATGTTAAAATCACCGGTGAAAAGGATAACTGAACAGATTGCACTGGCAAGTGTCAAGAGCTCAGTAAGTTCTGAAAAAAACACAGAATTGAGTTTGGGAGGACGATAAATATTTAAAACAAGAACTGGTGAATGACCAGTCAGTTTAAATGCCAAGCATTCAAATGATGAAAAGCAAGGCAACGGAACCTCCGTTACTGTTACATCAGACCTGTAAATGACAGCAAGACCGCCACCTCTACCGGTGGAGCGCAGCCGGTCAATATAAGTATAGCCAGGCAGAGCACACATATTTAAATTAAAATAGTCATTTGTCTGATGCCATGTTTCACAGAGGCAGAGAAAGTCAAGTTCTTTGTCCACAACAATGTCACATATTGAAGCCGTTTTGTTATTTATCGAGCGGGTGTTCAGATGCGCAAACCTGATTTTGTCGAGGCAAACACGACCCAATCCAGTAGACTTTTGGAGGTAGGAAAAGTTAGCAGGACAGGCACCGTGCTGAGGTAGATGACGGCGAAGATCCGATCGACTTTGAGACCAAACTGGGATTTTAGCAGCACCACTTGCAGACAGATTCCGGCAGGATCCACGTTGAATGTATTTTGGCCGTCGGAGTAGATGTTGCAATCGCAGCGTTTCCAAAACACGAGTGGCAGGAGGCGAAGAGTGACCAAACTTTAAAAGTTCCATGGCAGAGTATTTTAGCATGGTGGAGTCACAGTAATCGAGGTGAGTCTTGCCGTAAAATCCACATAATTCCAATAGGAAAATGAGCAGAAACCAGCAAGGCCGCATATTAGCAGCAGGTATATTCCAAAAGAACAGACAGTGGTTCAGGCGCAGTGAAATCACAGAACTAGTAACATCAACTGATGCGACACTGATGTGAACATGAATAAACAACAACACGTTACAGTAGCCAGTTTAACGCGCTAATGGAGAAGCGGCAGCCACATGCGGCGCCAGCGTCCTCTCCCCCGCAGGAAACACGCAGGAATACATTAGTGTGATGAGTGTGTGTCATCTCCTGAGTCCTGAGTTTCACTGCGTGTCCTCTGCAGCTGGTGTCAGACACTCAGTCTGACACACGACCCAGGTGTCAGACTGGCACTGACACGAGATGCCCGTTGACATGATATTGTGCCATAAAAGTGCGAACAGTGGAGGAGTGGCTGTTCTTTTTCAGAAGAATTTTAAACCAATATCCTATGAAGTTGAGAATGTGGTGTATGGGCAGCTAATGGTTATAAAAGCAAAATTTGATAATGTAAGTTTAGTTTTTATTAATGTTTATGCGCCCACTGTAGGGGCAAATAGAGTGATGTTTTTAAATGAAATTAACACTGTACTTTTAAATTGTCAGACTGAAGATTATATGTTTATGGGTGAGATTTTAATTGTACTGAAAATGATTCAAGATTCAAGATTCAAGAGTTTTATTTGTCACATACACAGTTATATACAGAATATACAACCGGCAGTGAAATGTAAACAGGTCCGCTCCATGGACAGTGCAAATTCACAGTTAAAAACACAAGGAAGAAATTATAATAGAAATAGGATATAAAAAAAGTACTATCTATCTATATATATATATATATATATGTCTATATCTGTAGAATTATAAATAATCAAGTCAAGAGAAAAAAAAGGTAACAAATAAGGATAAAGTGGAATAAAATAATTGAAGTAGACTTTGCAGTGAGTAAACTGTAGACTTATAAATATGTGGTTAACAAATGTATAAGAGTATAATGTGCAAACAGGTTTATGACAGGTTGTTACACAGTAACAACGAGAACAGAAAGTGCAGTGCAATGTCAGTGTATCGATGTTTATCCTGGCGTGAAGTCACGTGATGTTAAGTTCAGGAGTCTGATGGCCTGGGGAAGAAGCTCCTCCTGAGTCTCTCAGTTTTGGCCATCAGGCTTGGAAGCGCTTACCAGATGGTAGCAGCGTGAAGTGAGGGTTTGCAGGGTGATTAGAGTCCTTGATGATCTTGGTAGCTCTACCTTTGCAGCGTTTGGTGTAGACGTCCTGCAGAGACGGGAGAGCTGACCCTGAGATACGCCGGATAAGCGCACTACTCTTTGCAGGGCTTTGCGGTCATGACTGGTGCTGTTCCCATACCACGCTGTGATGCACTGAGTTAAAACACTTTCTATCGCCCCTAAATAGAAAGTTTTCAGGATAGCTGGTGAAACCCTGAATTTCCTCAGCTGGCGCAGGTGGTACAGTCTTTGCCTGGCTTTTTCACCTGTGTCTGAATGTGAGCAGTCCAGGTCAGGTCCTCGGAGATGTTTACTCCCAGGTACTTGAAGCTGCTCACTCTCTCTACTGGTGACCCGCTGATCATGAGGGGGAGTATGTCCGTTGCTGTCTCTTCCTGAAGTCCACAATCATTTCTTTGGTCTTGCCAACATTCAGAGAGAGACAGTTGTCCTGGCACCATGATGTTAGATGCTCCACCTCGTCCCAAGTATGCCGTCTCGTTGTTGTTGGAAATGAGGCCCAGGACAACAGTATCATCAGCAAATTTGATGATAGAGGTGGAGCTGTGTGTGACAAACAGTCATGCGTGTAGAGAGAGTAGAGCAGGGGCTCAGGACACAGCCCTGTGGAGCTCCCACACTCAGGGTGATGGAGGTGGAGGTGGACTGGCCTATTCTCACCACCTGAGGCCTGCCAGTGAGGAAGTCCTCAATCCAGTGGCAGAGAGAAGGATTCAGGCCGAGATCCAGGAGTTTGGAGGTTAGCTTGGTGGGAACTATGGTGTTAAAGGCTGAGCTATAGTCAATAAATAGCAGTCTTACGTGAGTTCCCACTTTTGCTGTCGATGTGAGTGAGGGAGGAGTGGAGGACATGAGAGATGGCATCTTCAGTCGATCTATTGGGACGATAGGCAAACTGAAGAGGGTCCAAAGTGTCAGGAATGAAGGCGCAAATGGTGTTTTTAATGAGTCTCTCAAAGACCTTCATGACTATAGACGTGAGAGCCACTGGACGATAGTCATTTAGGCAAGAGGGTTTACTGTTCTTAGGGACAGGGATGATGGTGGATTTTTTGAAGGAGGTGGGGACCACAGATGTAGCAAGGGACTCATTAAAGATAGATGTAAACAACCCGGTGAGCTGATCAGCACAGGACCGCAGAACACGACCTGAAATACCATCCGGCCCGGCAGCTTTCCTAACGTCCACACGCTTGAGTGCTCTCCGAACTTCATCCTCCGAGACAGAGATCACGTGATTGTTGCTGCTCTGAGTAATTTCCTCTAACGCGCCACTTGGCGGAGTCGCGTTGCCACGGTTACAGTCAAAGCGAGCATAGAAAGAGTTTAACTCGTTCACGAGCAACGGATCAACGCTTGCCTCTGCAGAGGATTTAGATCCAAAAGAGCAGATGGACCTCATAGTTGCAAAATTACAAATTAGATTTGAATCATCAAGAACCACATATGGCCTCACAGAGAGCAATGGTTGGGCTCAGTACTGCACATGGCTTGTGTGATGTTTGGAGAGTTTTTATTGCGAATGATAGACAATACACTTGGGCACAGACAAGAGAAAACTCTCTTTCAATGGCAAGACTTGACAGATTTTATTGTTTCAAACATCAATTGAACACGGTTAAAAGTTGTGATATAAAACCAGTTGGTTTTACTGATCATTTTATTGTTACTTTTAATGGTTTTATAGCTAATATAAAACATAGAAGTGCGTATTGGCATTTTAATATTTCTCTTCTTGATGATGCTTTGTTCAAAGATGTCTTTTGTGAGTTTTGGAAAAACTTTTCCATTAAGAAAATGTTTTATACCTCAATTCAACAATGGTGGGATTGTGGGAAAGTTCAGATTCAGCAACTATGCCAACAATACACTTTCAATGTATCCCGGATATTGCTAGATCATTGGATGAATTGGAGATCGAAATTCTGAAGTTGCAGAGTTTTTAGACTCTACAGGAGACCAAAGGTGGTCCGATGTTCTGAAGTCCAAGAGGAAAGCAATGAAGGATCTGTTAGGGATTCAAGCACAGGGAGCGTTGATTCGTTCGCGCTTCCAAACCGCAGGACAAATGGATTCCCCTTCAAAGTATTTTTTCAGTTTAGAAAAAAAAAAGTGGCCAAAGTCGGCAAGTTCATACTCTTCTTTCAGAGACTGGAGAAGAACTCACAGTAATGAGTGAGATAAGAAAGAGAGCTAGGCTGTTTTATACCGACTTGTATAAAAGTGAACACAAGGAAGAGGAGGAATTAAATAAAGTCTTCCTTGAAGACTTACCAAAAGTCTCAAAAGGTGCTAATAGTAAATTAAAGCCTTTATCCAAAGAAGAACTTTACAAAGCTTTAATGAGTATGCATAATTGCAAAACACCTGGGATAGATGGTCTTCCTGTAGAGTTTTATAAAACATTTTGGGATGTTTTAGGAGATGATCTACTGGATGTTTTTAACAACAGTCTAGCTGCAGGTCTTCTGCCAGTGAGTTGCAGGAGGGCTGTCATCACTCTCTTGCCAAAAAAAGGAGATTTAAGAGAGATAAAAAATTGGCGACCTGTTTCTTTATTATGTGCTGATTTTAAGATTTTATCAAAAACTTTGGCTAATAGAGTTAGAGAAGTGACTGGGGATGTCATCCATGTTGATCAGACATACTGTATACCTAATAGATCCATTCTTGACAATGTTCATTTGATGAAGAACATTTTGGATGTTTCCAGCCTGTTAAACATTGATATTGGACTGATCTCGTTAGATCAAGAAAAAGCTTTCGACAGGGTTGAACATCGCTACCTTTGGAAGGTGTTGGAAGGATTTGGCTTTGGGGAAAATTTTATTGACATGATTAAAATCTGTTACCGGGACATTGAAAGTGTTTTAAAAGTTAATGGTGGTTTGAGTACACCTTTTAAAATTTTACGTGGAATCAGACAAGGTTGTCAGGAATGCTATATTCTCTGTCTATTGAACCTCTTTTAATGAGAATTAGAAATACAATTGAGGGCTGGGATTTACCTTTTTCTGGAGTGTCTTTTAAAGTGTCCGTGTATGCAGATGATATTGTTATTTTAATAAAAGATCAAAAGGATTTAAAATTTTTACAGTCAATTATTAAAGACTTTGGTTTGATTTCAGCTGCTAGAGTAAATTGGCTAAAGAGTGAGGCAGTTGCTTTTGGAAGCTGGGAAAAAGGTCTCCCTACATTACCTGATGGGTTAGTGTGGAATAAAAATGGTTTTAAATACCTTGGAATATATTTGGGTAACAATGACATGCTACAGAAAAACTGGGAAGGTTTTTTGGAGAAAGTGCAAGGACGACTGGAAAAGTGGAAATGGCTCCTTCCCAAGTTATCCTACAGAGGAAGAACCTTAATAATAAACAACCTGGTGGCCTCTGCGTTGTGGCATCGTCTTGCGTGTGTTGATCCTCCTGCTGGGCTTCTTGGAAAATTGCAGTCCATGATGGTGAACTTCTTCTGGGACAAGCTGCACTGGATTCCACAAGGTATGCTATTTCTTCAAAAGGAAGAGGGAGGACAAGGACTAGTGCACCTGGCTAGTAGAGGTGCAACTTTTCGACTCCAGTACATTCAAAGGTACTTAACGGGACCCAAAAACCTCGTCTGGAGAGACGTAAAGCACCATTTTAAAGCAGGCTGGGGCTTTAAGGACTGGACTTCACGTTGTTTTTAATGGACTGTAATAAAGTGCCAGTTAATGGATTACCTCCCTTTTACAAAGGACTTTTTAAAATCTGGACTCTTTTTACAAAACAGAGGCTGAAGTCAAATGACTCTCTCTTCTGGTTATTAGAAGAGCCTTTAATAGGCGGAGCTCGCCTTGATGTGTCCTGTGAATCCATGCCTGGAATAGATTACTTGTTGAAAGCTAAAAAAAATGTAAAATTGAGACAAATAGTAAATGTTAGTGGTCTTGATTTTAATAACATTAAAGACTTGGCCCCACGTGTGGGTATGTTGTCCCTTCGAAAGGTCAAGATGTTTGTTGATCTGATTAAGCAGAGATTGACTGCTGAGGAACGGGCACTTCTGAGAGACTATTGCACTGGACAAGTGATTTCTGCATGTACTGACGCATACCCAGATATGTATATCACACCTGATCTTCAAGGACTTTCTGGACCTTCATTGATGTTGAACGGACTACAAGAGCTAAGACTATACAAAGCAAAAGGAAAACAATTATATAAATTTTTGGTTAAGGTTTTTAATAAAAAGGTTTTAAATGGAAGAGTGGATAATGTATGGAAAGATAAAGTGTGGAGGAAAATTGTAATCCAAACTGGAGAGTGTTGTACAAACCACCATTAACAAAAAGAGTAGGAGATATTCAGTGGAGAGTTTTACATGGCATAGTGGCGGTCAATGCTTTTGTTTCTGTTATTAATCATAATGTGCAGAGCGGCTGTCCTTTCTGTGATATGAGAGAAACTGTTTTTCACTTTTATGGAATGCAACAGACTGGTTAATTTATTTAATATACTTACGGTTTTGTTTTCTAATTTTGGTGAAGTGTTCTCTTTTAGGAGCTTTATTTATGGACCAAAGTATAGTTTTTTAATTAGAAAAAGAGTCAACTTTTAAACTTTTGGTGGGTCAAGCCAAACTTGCTATTTATATTAGCAGAAAGAACAAAATTGTTTGTAATACAGAACAAGAAGTCATTTTAATGTTTAAAGGGTTTGTAAAGGCAAGAATTTTGGTTGATTTATAAATTTTATAAAGCGATGAACAATTATGAGGCTTTTTTAGATCAATGATGTTATAAGGAGGCTATTTGTACTTTATTTGAGGATAATTTAATCTTCACGCCAATATTGGAATAATTATTGTCTTTTAAGTGTATTAGTTTTTCCTTGTTGATGATATGTAATGCTATGTTCTTATGTTTATTGAATATATATTTTTGTACTCTTGGATAGTAACTGAATGAAAATTAAAGTACTTTGAAAAATCAAATCTCTCTCTGTCTCTCTCTATCTGTCTATCTGTCTCGCTCTATCTGTCTCTCTCTCTGTCTCTCTCTCTCTCTCTCTCTCTCTCTCTCTCTCTCTCTCTCTCTCTCTCTCTCTCTCTCATGTGTGTGATAGTGAGAGCGTGGCGAGTTGACTGCTGTGAGTGAGAGCGCTCCTAAGTGAGTTTCTATTTTCCTATTTTCCCCTTTTTTTGAGTTGCATAAAAATTGTGGTTTATAAGTAAAGTTTTAAAACGTTTCTAGCTGACTTTGGTCGGCGTGCTCCGAGCAATGGAGGTAAACGCGGGGAACTTCCTCGGCATGACTGTCAGGCATGGCTGCAAATGTATGCCTGATGCTTCAGTGTCAGTGGAGGATTGTTTATTAGTTGTGAGTTCAGTGATCGGTGGAGCCAACATAAGATCGGCGTCACGAATTAATAAAGCCATAGTGCTCTTTTTGAGTGAAACTCAGATGGTGGATGATCTGATTGAGAGCGGTCTAACGATCAAAGACACGTTCGTGCATGTTATGCCCTTGTCAAGTCCAACCAAAAAAGTTGTCCTTTCAAATGTGCCACCGTTTGTTAGGAATGATAAATTAGAGGAAATTCTTCAGAGGTACGGGAAGCTTATGAGCCCTGTAAAGATGATTCCTCTCGGCTGTAAGAATGCCGAACTCAGGCATGTGATGTCGTTTAGACGCCAAGCCATCATGATTCTGAATTCACAGAATGAGGCTCTGAATTTGTCCGTCAAGCTGAGTATTGACGGCAAGGATTACACTATTTTTATCAGCTCAGAGACGATGAAGTGTTTTGTGTGTGGAGAGTTTGGGCACGTTCGGCAGAACTGTCCGAATAAAAACGGAGCAAATGTAAATATTGCTGCTGCCGCTGTTAATGAAGAGGTAGAGTCAGGCAAACAGTGATGTTAATACGGCTGTATCATCGGCGTCATCAGCTGTTGAAAGATCCACCCCGAGTCCCTCACATGAGGTGAGTGTGGTGTCTGACAACTCAAGAGTGGTCTCTGTAAGCGTCTCTGAGAACAGGGCTGAAGCTCAGAAAGACACTGATCATGATCCTCAGAGTCAGGTAGAGCAGGCACAGTCTACAAACACAACGCTTAATACTGAGGAAATGAACAGCCAAAGTGTAGAAGATGAGAATAGCCAGGAGTTGAGTGTATGCATACAAACTGATGATTCTGACAATGATGACGATGACTTTGAGAGCATTTCAGATGAGAACAGTGGTGCTGGTAATAGGCCGAAACTCTATTCACTTAAACAAATCAATGATTTTTTGGATTGTACTAAAGGACTTCGTAAGCCCAAGATTGATACTTTTTCCCCTGACTTAAGTCTGTTCTTGGCATCTGGCACAATTGCAATGAAAAAAACTTCTTTTGATGAGCTGGATAAACAGAAACGGTACCGTCTTAAGAAGATCCTGAGCAATGTTAGAGTTTCTTTGCAATCATGTAAAAAATGAGTGGTCTAGTTTTATCAGAATTTATTTTTCTTTTTTGTTTTTTCTTTTCTTTTTCCTTTAGCATCATGGCACCTTTACGTTTGGGTTCTTTAAATATCAATGGGTGCCGTGACGCTGTGAAAAGAGTTTCCCTTTTTGATTATATAATTATGAAAAACTGACTCACACAGATGTGAATAATCAAATCAAATCAAATCACCTTTATTTATATAGCGCTTTTAACAAGTCCAATTGTTTCAAAGCAGCTTCACATTGTTAACAGGAAAATAATGCAACAGAATTTGTACAGCCGTTCTGGTGAAACGGTGATGTTATCCAGCTAATTTCAAGTATCATATAGCGTCAATGCGGGCAGTTCGGTAATATAGATGAAATTTAGGTGTCACCAACTGAGCAAGCCAAAAGCCAGAGACAACGGTTGGCAAGGAACCAAAACTCCTTCAGGGTCAGAATGGAGAAAAAAACCTTGGGAGAAACCAGGCTCAGTCGGGGTGCCAGTTCTCCTCTGGCCGACGAACAAACAGTGTATGATTATAATTCTGGCAACATAGCAGGTCTTAATTCATATTAGGCAAATAGATATTTGTTAGATTATTCGAGAGATTGGAGTTGTCACGCCCGAAGACGGGTTTAATGAGGATGTCGTGTCGATGCAGCATTTACGGGGGGAGTTTATTTGACATGTTCTCTGCAGACACTTCAGGGATGCGTTGGTCATGTCCAGGCGCTGGTCCACCATCTGATCTGGATACGGCCTGGATCCGGCTGACTGCAGTAAACCTCGGGATAAACAGAGAGACTAACATTAGCGTAGATGCCATTCTTCTTATGATGTAACGAGTACATCAGGTGTTATGGGAAGTGTTCCCGGTTCCGGCTGACCTAGTTAATGCAGCCTAACAATCATTTACTGATTTGAGTAATAGAAATTGATAATGTTTTATGTGTAAGCCATAGTAAAGAGATGCATTTTTAGTCTAGATTTAAACTGACAGAGTGTGTCTGCTTCCCAAACAATGCTAGGAAGACTGTTCCAAAGTTTAGGCGCTAAATAGGAAAAGGATCGACCGCCTGCAGTTGATTTTGATATTCTAGGGATTATCAACTGGCCAGAGTTTTGAGACCGCAATAGACGTGATGGAGTATAATGCGTTAAGAGTTCGCTCAAGTATTGGGGAGCTAAACCATTTAGTGCTTTGTAAGTAATAAGCAAGATTTAAAAATTTATACGATGTTTAATAGGGAGCCAGTGCAGTGTTGACAGAACCGGGCTAATATGGTCATACTTCCTTGTTCTAGTAAGAGCTCGAGCTGCTGCGTTTTGGACCAGCTGGAGTTTGTTTATTAAGCGAGCAGGGCAACCACCCAGTAAAGCATTACAGTAATCTAGCCTTGAGGTCATGAACGCATGAATTAACTGTTCAGCATTTTGCATCGAAAGGATGTGCCGTAATTTAGATATATTTTTAAGATGGTAGAATGCAGTTTTACAGATGTTAGAAACGTGGCTTTCAAATGAAAGATCGTTATCAAAGAGCACACCCAGGTTCCTAACTGACGACGAGGACTTGACAGAGCAGCCATCGAGTGTTAGACAGTATTCTAGGTTACTACTTGCAGAGTTTTTTTGTCCAATAATGAAAAATTAATTTTTTTCTGAATTAAGTTGCAGGAAATTACTAGACATCCAATATTTTATATCAGCTATGCATTCCGTTAATCTTGTGAATTGGTAAGTTTCGTCAGGGCGTGAAGAAATATAGAGCTGAGTATCGTCAGCATAACAGTGAAAACTAATGCCATGCTTCCTAATGATATCTCCCAGTGGTAGCATGTACAGGGTGAAGAGCAACGATCCTAGCACCGAGCCCTGCGGTACTCCATACTGAACTTGTGATCGGTGTGACATCTCTTCATTTACTGCTACAAACTGATAACGGTCAGATAAGTATGATTTAAGCCATGCCAATGCAGTTCCACTAATGCCAACATAATTTTCGAGTCTATTCAAAAGAATGTTGTGGTCGATAGTATCGAATGCAGCGCTAAGATCGAGTAACACTAATAGAGAGATACAACCACGATCGGATGATAAGAGTAAATCATTTGTAACTCTGATGAGAGCAGTCTCAGTGCTATGATACGGTCTAAATCCTGACTGGAAATCCTCACAGATACCATTTCTTTCTAAAAAGGAACATAATTGTGAAGGCACTACCTTTTCCAGTATTTTTGACAGGAAGGGTAGATTTGAGATCGGCCTATAATTGACAAATTCTGTAGGATGAGGTCCAGTGGCAGAGTGAATGGTGTGGACAGGCCATTTTAAGCCATGGCTCTAGTAATAGTGCAGGAGTCGCTATTCTTTTTGGATCTGAATTTAAGGATCAGAATGTGATTGTATTTGATGTTTTACCAGGCAGAATGCAAAGAGTGGATGTTACTTTGCATGATATTGATTTTTCAATTTTTAATATATATGCCCCTAATGTTGGGACAGAACGTGGCCTGTTCTTTGAGAAGCTCAATACAGCATTAAGCAGTGTTCCACAGGGCAGGAGTGTTGTGCTGGCTGGAGATTTTAACTGCACCTTAGATCACACACTAGATCGAAATCATGAGGAACCTCATAGTTCATCAGCAGATGTTTTTAGAAAATTAATCGTATACCATGATCTTGTAGATGTGTGGTAGAGAAGCTTTTCCTGATGTAAAGCAGTACATATGGATGAAAGTAAATTCTAATATGATTTCTGCAGCAAGGCTTGACAGAATTTATGTGCAAAGAACTGCTAGTGAAAAGTTTTCAAATAGTCGCATTACTCCCACTTCTTTGTCAGATCATCACTATATATCTGTTAATGTCACTTCTGCACAGAGCACATTCACATGCCCGTATTGGCGTTTTAATAATAAGCTTTTACAGGATCAACACTTTTCACACTCTTTCACACTCTTTTGGGAGGCATGGAGAGAGAGAAAACATCAGTACAAGTCCCTGAGTCAGTGGTGGGACGTTGGTAAAGTCCAAGTCAAACTCTTCTATCAGAAGTATTCTGCACATAACAAGAATAACCTTGAAAACAAAATTGTTCAAGACAACTTGAACAAGACATTTTGCAGTTAGACATTGAAGAGTCTGATGGAAGCACTGGTGAAGTTTTGGAAACGAGGAAAATTCTTCTCCATAATCTTTTGGAAGAAAGAGCTAAAGAGACTTTGGTTCGTTCAAGGTTCATGTTTTTTAATTGCATGGATGCTCCAACATCATTTTTCTTCAACTTTGAAAAGAAAGTTGATAATAGGAAAACTTTAAGTCGTCTGAAACTCCCAGAAGACACAACTGATGAACATGAAATAACTGCACATGCACTGAGTTTCTATGAAAATCTTTACAGAGCAGAACCATGTGATGGAGAAATAACAGAAACACTTCTCCAGGATCTGCCTCATCTGACGGAGAGAGATCATTCCAAACTTGATCAGCCTTTGCTGATGGAGGAACTGACTGCTGCTATTAAAGACATGTCTTCAGGCAAAAGTCCAGGTTTGGATGGCTTAACCACAGAGTTTTATAAACAGTTTTGGCCAGTCTTTGGTGAAGACTTGTTCTCAGTGTTTTTAGAGTGCATTGATCGTGGAACCTTACCATTGAGTCTACGGAGAGCAGTAATCACCTTGTTACCCAAGAAGGGTGATCTGGCAGACATAAGAAACTGGCGACCAGTGTCTCTGCTTGGAGTGGATTACAAGATATTCTCCAAAGCGTTAACTAATAGACTAAAACTGTATATATCAACAATAATTCACGCAGACCAGTCATATTGTATTCCGAACCGTACAATATTTGACAATTTGTTTCTGGTTCGTGATTTGATCTCATTTGCCAGAGACAATAATCTTAATGTAGGGTTTTTATCTTTGGACCAGGAAAAAGCTTTTGATCGTGTAGATCATGATTTTCTTTTTAAATGTTTTGAAGCTTATGGATTTGGTCCTTTATTTATTTCCTATGTTAAATTATTGTATGCTGATATATACAGTATTTTAAAAATGAATGGTTCATTATCAAGACCTTTTTTAGTGGGCAGAGGCATACGGCAAGGATGCAGTATGTCAGGCATTTTATACGCCATTGCCATTGAACCATTACTGACTGTTTTAAGGCGTCAACTGCGTGGAATTTCAACTGTGGATGTTTCTTCTTCAGAGACGGTGACTGTTAAACTCAGCGCTTATGCTGACGATGTCACTGTTGTGATCAGATCAAATGAAGACGTTTACAGCTTGGAGGCGGCTCTTGAGACTTATCAAAAAGCTTCCTCAGCTCGAATTAACTGGGGAAAAAGCTCATCTTTGCTTCTAGGCCAGTGGGAGGAAGAAAGCGTTCCCAAGCTTCCTCAGCACTGTCCCTGTAGTTCTGAGGGGTTTAAAGTGCTGGGGGGTTTTCTGGGAACAGAACAATATATGCAGAAGAATTGGGAAGGCCTCTATGAAAAGGTGGCTGGACGCTTACAGAAATGGAGATGATCCTTCCCTGAGTGTCTTATAGAGGGAGGGTCCTTGTGGTCAATAATCTAGCAGCATCTATGCTGTGGCATCGTTTGACTGTCATTGATCCTCCTGGAGATTTATTACAAAAACTACAAAAGGTTCTTGTTGACTTTTTCTGGGATGGTTTCCACTGGCTTCCTTCTGGAATTTTATTTTTGCCAGTAAATGAAGGAGGACAAGGATTAATTGAACTGACAGCCAAAGTTAGAGCCATGAGACTAAAATCTGCCCAAAAACTGCTTTTTTCTACAGAGTTTATCCCCTGGGTGTCATTTGGACTAACGTTATTACGATCGCTGTGTGGCATTGAGCTTGACAAGCAACTGTTCTTAATGGTACCTTTTAATGGAAAGGTTACGTCTGGTGTTAATTTTTATGCATCGGTTTTAAAATCTTGGAATGTGTTTAAAGTGTTCAGGTCCGAAAATTATCATTATGGCATGAATGAACCATTGTTTTTTAATCCTTTTTTAGGGAACGTTTGTGTATCTAATAATATAGTTATGCAATGTATGAGGAAAGGTTTCACCAAAGTCGGACACTTGATTGACTTGGACTCAAAAGAGTGGCGATCAGCAGAAGATATTGCTAGACAAGTTGAATTAAGGTCTGTGAGAGTGGTAGAGCATTTGTTTTTAGGATTGAGATCTGCTCTTCCTCTTCCTCTTTTACAGTTTTTAAATCATTCTTTGGAGGGAGGGCCTTTACAGGTCTCCTTCCCTGAGTTACGTGTGTCGCCTAAAGTTTCCTCTGAAACCAACCAAGTTGGAAAATTATTAAAATTTGAGAGACTAGAAGAGCTAATTTTTCAAACAGCTGGGAAAAAAGAGATGTATCAGGTCTGTGTAAAAACTGCCTATTTTAATGATCTTCATGTAAGAAATGACACGAAATGGAGAGAAAAACTTGCAGTTGCAGACCATATTCTTCCTTCCTGGAGGCTGTTTTACAAAAGTCCTCTTCCCAAGCATTCAGGGGATCTCCAGTGGAGAATATTACACTGTGTGCTAGCCACTAATACTTTTGTTTCTAGATTCAACTTGAATGTCTTGCCAGTGTGTCTTTTCTGTAACAGTAATGAAACTGTTTTTCATGCTTTTATTGAATGTCCAAGGTTGGTCCCACTTTTTACATTGCTGGAAAGGACTGTTACAGGACTGGGTTTTGATTTTAACCAAGTTATTTTTATTTTTGGATGTAAATATTCCAAAGTAAATGTGTTGGTCTTAATGAGCATTCATTCATGCATTTTGTGTTTCTTTAGTTATTTGCAGTGCGTTAACGCCATCTACCGGACACTTGTGATAACGGCAGATTTGGTGTACAGTTTCTATTTCCTGTTGTATTCTCGTTTGTATTCTCGTTTGGAACGAGATTAGTGTTCAGTTAGTGCACGACTTTTCCAGTGCAAGTTGTACTCTGTGCTGTGTAAATTCTGCTGTCAAGTTTTTTCAAACTACGCTCAGTTGTGTTTCCCCTCGGGGGCAATGCCTGTGAGTAACACTGTGTGTAATATAAGGCGTTTTATATTAGTCGTTTTCTTAAGATGTGTAGTAAGAAAATTAACGTGTTGCCACGAAGTGTAGATTCCTCTGTTTCCCGTGTAATGGCAGCTCATGCTTAGTAGAAAACGATGTATGTGTTGCATTTGGCTTTGGAAATGATTGAAGAAGGCAATTTGAGTTAATAGGTACTTTTATTTGTGTTTACAGTTTTACAGCTTGTTTTTGCACTGCTGTGTGTAAAATAAAGGAGAGGAGAAAAAGGACCTCGGGATAAAGCATCATCTTTTTTCTTTGTTCACCTCACCTGGCTGTTTATACGCACTGGATAGCTAAATACGCATACGTTTAGTGAGGTTAGTACAGTAAACAAAGAAAGATGCACTGTTGCTAATTTTATACTCGGGCAAGCAAAACTAGCCATTTGGAAAACTTGCAGACTTGCCCTTGAAGGGCGAATGGTCGATGTTCTCAGAATGTTTACAGCATTAGTGGAATCTAGAATTAGAGTAGAATGTGCGTTTTTCAACAGTACCGGAAACATGGTTGATTTTATGCATAAATGGTGTGTAAATAGTGGTTTGTTTGTGTTTTATGAAGATGACCTTTTGTCATTTATTTGGTGATTATTGTTGAATAACTGTTTTTGTAAATTATTCCATTGATTAAAGATTTTTATAAACTCTCTGTCTCTCTCTCTCTCTCTCTCTCTCTCTCTCTCTCTCTCTCTCTCTCTCTCTCTCTGTCTCTCTCTCTCTGTCTCTCTCTCACTGTCTCTGTCTCTCTCTCTCTGTCAATCTGTCTCTCTCTCTGTCTCTCTCTCACTGTCTCTCTCTCTCTCTCTCTGTCAATCTGTCTCGCTCTGTCTGGCTCTCTCTCACTGTCTCTCTCTCTCTCGCTCTCTCTCCCTCTGTGTGCGCATGTGAGGAGTGACTGGGAGGAGCGTGTGAGTGTTTGAGCGTGTGGCGGCTTTTTTGAGTGAGTTTACTTTCCTTTTTCCCTTTTCTTTAATAATTCTCTAAGATTATTATTCACGTCGACACTAACGATGTTTGACTTCGCCAGTCGGAGATCACCAAAATTAATATTAAAAAGGTGTGTGAACTTGCAAGTACGATGGCAGATGCAGTTTTTTTGTTCTGGTCCGCTCCCTGTTAAAAGGAGTGATGAGATACTTAGCAGACTATCATCACTCAATGGCTGGTTGTCTAAGTGGTGTCCGCAAAATAACATAGGGTTCATAGACAATTGGAAAAGCTTTTGGGGCAGACCTGACCTGTTGAAGAGGGACGGCATCCATCCTTCTTGGAGTGGTGCTGCTCTTCTCTCTAGTAATTTGGCATATAGTCTTAAAGCTAAACCTTGACTAACTGGGGCCCAGGTCAGGAAGCAGGCAGACTGGCTTACCCGACCGTCTGCTAGCTGTCTCCCATTACAGAAGTCAGATAAATCCCAACACATAGAGACTCTTTCACCTAGATATTATCATATAGAGACAGTGTCTGTTCCCCGAATTAGTAAACACAAAAAAACATCAAGACCATTCAACAGTAAAAACGTAATTGATGTCCAACAAACAGATATAATACAGATGATCAAATGATAAAGCTCGGGTTGCTGAATATTCGATCCCTTTCCCCAAAAACACTTATTGTTAATGATATGATTACAGATAATAATCTAGATGTGCTGTGTTTGACAGAAACCTGGCTAAAACCTGACGACTACATTACTTTAAATGAGTCCACCCCACAAGATTGTTGTTATAAACACGAGCCGCGTCTGAAAGGTAAAGGGGGAGGGGTTGCTGTAATTTATAATAATATCTTCAGTATTACTCAGAAGTCTAGTTTCAAATATAATTCTTTTGAAGTTTTGGTGCTTTATGTAGCATTATGTAGTGTAATTGATAAATCCGTTTGACACTTGTGTTGGCTACTGTATACAGGCCACCAGGGCACAATACAGACTTTATCAAAGAATTTGCTGACTTTCTATCCGAGTTAGTACAGATAAAATACTAATTGTTGGTGATTTTAATATCCATGTAGATAATGAAAAAGACGCATTGGGATTAGCATTTAGAGACATTCTAAACTCTATTGGAGTAAGGCAACACGTGTCAGGACCCACTCATCGCCTTAATCATACGTTAGACCTAATATTGTCACATGGAATAAATGTTGATACTGTTGAAATACTGCAGCAGAGCGACGACATCTCAGATCATTACCTAGTATCATGTATACTTAATTTAGCGAAGGCTGCAAAGCCGTCCCTCGCTTCAAATATGGCAGAACTATCACTGCCACCACTAAAATTGCTTTTAAATAATCTTCCTCATCAGTTTCATCTCCTCAGCATCCCAGATAGCCTAGAGGAACTCGATTTTGCAACAGAAACTATTGACTCTCTTTTTCCAGCACTTTAGACACAGTTGCTCCCCGGCGCTAAAGAAGATTAAAGAAAATAGTCCAACGCCGTGGTACAACGACTCACACCCGGCCCCAAAACAGCAGCCAGAAAAATGGAGCGCAGCTGGAAGAAAACAAAATTAGAGGTTTTTCATAATTCATGGAAAGAGAGCATGATCACATACAGAAAGGCCGTAAAAACTGCTAGATCTGCTTATTTCGCGACTCTCTTAAAAGAAAACAAACACAACCCTAGGTATTTATTTGATACAGTGGCTAAGTTAACCAAAAATAAAGCTTCTACTTCTCATGGTTGTAGACAGCACAGCAGTAATGACTTTATGAACTTCTTTACGTGTAAGATCGATAATATTAGGAAGAAGATTATAACCATGCAGCCGTCTACTACAGTGTCACATCAGACAGAGCATTGTAGTGTCACTGAGAAAAAATTACATTCATTCACTGCTATAGGAGAGGAAGAATTGGCTAAACTCGTTAAATCATCTAAATCAACAACATGTATGCTCGACCCTATACCGACGAGTCTATTAAAAGAGATGCTACCAGAGGTCATAGATCCTCTTCTTAATATCATTAACTCATCTTTGTCATTAGGATATGTACCAAAAACTTTTAAGTTGGCTATTATCAAACCACTTATTAAAAAACCTCAACTTGATCCTACAGAATTAGTCAATTATAGGCCGATCTCAAATTTACCCTTCCTGTCAAAAATACTGGAAAAGGCAGTGTCTTCACAATTATGTTCCTTTTTAGAAAGAAATGGTATCTGTGAGGATTTCCAGTCAGGATTTAGACCGTATCATAGTACTGAGACTGCTCTCATCAGAGTTACAAATGATTTACTCTTATCATCCGATCGTGGTTGTATCTCTCTATTAGTGTTACTAGATCTTAGCGCTGCATTCGATACTGTCGACCACAACATTCTTTTGAATAGACTCGAAAATTATGTTGGCATTAGTGGAACTGCATTGGCATGGCTTAAATCATACTTATCTGACCGTTATCAGTTTGTAGCAGTAAATGAAGAGAGGTCACACCGATCACAAGTTCAGTATGGAGTACCACAGGGCTCAGTGTTAGGACCGTTGCTCTTCACCCTGTACATGCTACCACTGGGAGATATCATTAGGAAGCATGGCATTAGTTTTCACTGTTATGCTGACGATACTCAGCTCTATATTTCTTCACGCCCTGACGAAACTTACCAATTCACAAGATTAACGGAATGCATAGCTGATATAAAACATTGGATGTCTAGTCATTTCCTGCAACTTAATTCAGAAAAAACTGAATTTTTAATTATTGGACAAAAAAACTCTGCAAGTAGTAACCTAGAATACTGTCTAACACTCGATGGCTGCTCTGTCAAGTCCTCGTCAGTGAGGAACCTGGGTGTGCTCTTTGATATCTAAATTACGGCACATCCTTTCGATACAAAATGCTGAACAGTTAATTCATGCATTCATGACCTCAAGGCTAGATTACTGTAATGCTTTACTGGGTGGTTGCCCTGCTCGCTTAATAAACAAACTCCAGCTGGTCCAAAACGCAGCAGCTCGAGCTCTTACTAGAACAAGGAAGTATGACCATATTAGCCCGGTTCTGTCAACACTGCACTGGCTCCCTATTAAACATCGTATACATTTTAAAATCTTGCTTATTACTTACAAAGCACTAAATGGTTTAGCTCCCCAGTACTTGAGCGAGCTCTTAACGCATTATACTCCATCACGTCTATTGCGGTCTCAAAACTCTGGCCAGTTGATAATACTTAGAATATCAAAATCAACTGCAGGCGGTCGATCCTTTTCCTATTTAGCACCTAAACTCTGGAACAGTCTCCCTAGCATTGTTCGGGAAGCAGACACACTCTGTCAGTTTAAATCTAGACTAAAATGCATCTTTTTACTATGTCTTACACATAAAACATTATCAATTTCTATTATTCAAATCAGTAAATGATTGTTAGGCTGCATTAACTAGGTCAGCCGGAACCGGGAACACTTCCCATAACACCTGATGTACTCGTTACATCATAAGAAGAATGGCATCTACGCTAATGTTAGTCTCTCTGTTTATCCCGAGGTTTACTGCAGTCAGCCGGATCCGGGCCATATCCAGATCAGATGGTGGACCAGCGCCTGGACATGACCAACGCATCCCTGAAATGTCTGCAGAGAGCGTGTCAAATAAACTCCCCCCGTAAATGCTGCATCGACACGACATCCTCATTAAACCCGTCTTCAGCATGACGACTCCAATCTTTCGAATAATCTTACGAATATCTATTTACTTAATATGACTTAAGACCTGCAATGTTGCCAGAATTATAATCATACACTGTTTGTTCGTCGGCCAGAGGAGAACTGGCACCCGACTGAGCCTGGTTTCTCCCAAGGTTTTTTTCTCCATTCTGACCATGAAGGAGTTTTGGTTCCTTGCCACCGTTGCCTCTGGCTTTTGGCTTGCTCAGTTGGGGACACCTAAATCTCATCTATATTACCGATCTGCCTGCATTGACACTATATGATACTTGAAATTAGCTGGATAACATCACTGTTTCACCAGAACGGCTGTACAAATTCTGTTGCATTATTTTACTGTTAACAATGTGAAGCTGCTTTGAAACAATTGGACTTGTTAAAAGCGCTATATAAATAAAAGTGATTTGATAGAAGTTGGCCTGTCTGTTGGTGATGCCTTTCTGCCCGTTTTACCGCTGTCGAGCCCTTCTAAGAAGGTCATTCCTCCGTTCATCTCCAATGACTCACTCGAGCAATTACTTGGCCGCTATGGTAAAATATTGATGCCGATTAAAATGATTCCCCTTGGGGTTAAAAATCCTGATTTGAAACATGTGATGTCCTTCAGGCATCAAACTTTAATGACTTTGAATGTTGAATTTCAAAATGTAGATGTTTCAATGAAATTGACTTTGTCAGGTAAAGATTATACAATCTTTATCAGTACGGATTCAATGAAATGTTTCTCTTGTGGGATTTTTGGACACACGAAAAAGAAATGCCCGTCTAATAAGGTGGCTAAACAGAATGAGACAGAACCTATTATATCTTCGGAGATAGTGGCTACTACCTCGGCGAATAATAATCAGGATTCAGGCAATAAAACCGATGAGCGGGCTGTATCGGATTCTTTGTCTAAAGATGAAGAATATCCGGAAGAGCCCGCAGTGATCAGCCATGCTGAGGATGCAGAAAATTGTTTGGTGAACGTTAGTGAACTTGATAATGTCAGCAGTGAGACTAGCGTTGCATTAGAGATCGTTGTTGCGGGAACCAGCGATCCAGAGCGCCCGGGCGAGCCAGGTGAGCTTGTGGAAGCCGGAGCGTCGCAGGACCCGCACGCACCTGCTGGTCTGTCGCAGGACCCGCACGCACCTGCTGGTCTGTCACAGGGTGAGGTGGACCAGCTCACCGAGAGAGGTGAGACTCAGTCCATTGATATGGATTCTGATAGTGAGGAATCTGATATTGTGGATTTTTACTCTGATGTCAGTTCATAAGGAAGTAATGCAGAAAAGAAAACTAGCCTTCAAATGAAGCCACCTTATTATACGGTGCAACAAATTAATGATTTTCTTGATAGCACTTTTAATCAACGAAGACCAAAATTGGAAAAATATTTGTCTGATTTGCAGCTTTTTGTTGATTCTTGTGTTATGGCAATGAGAAAAGCTTCAGTGGAGGAGCTTGATCAGCCAAAACGATATAGATTCAAGAAACATGTCAGTGCGGTTAAAAAAAGATTAGAAGTTAAAAAATATTAATAGGGTCATGGTTATTAACAGGGTGATATTTTGGGTGGTTCTTTGCTTTCTCTTTTCTTTCCTTATGACAGCCTTAAACATTGGTACTTTTAATATCAATGGTTGTAGGGGTATAGAAAAGAGAACAGCTTTATTTGATTATTTGAGCTTAAAGAAGGCAAATGTGATTTTATTACAGGAAACGCATACAGATCAGCAGAATGAGATGCAGTGGGTTGGTGACTGGAAAGGCAATGTTTTGTTAAGTCATGGAACAAACCTCAGTGCAGGTGTTGCCATCCTTTTTTCCCCAAGTGTCAGTTGTCGAGCAGATATGGTTGAGGTAATGCCTGGTCGGATTCTGAGAGCTGATATTGCCTTGGGTGATACACAATTTTCTTTTTTTAATGTGTATGCCCCAAATGTTGGTCAAGAACGTATCATGTTTTTCAGAACACTTTCTAATGCATTGTCACAGTGTCCTCAGGGAAATATCATTGTACTTGGTGGTGATTTTAATTGTACTGTGAAACCAGATCTAGAGAGGAATCATGATGAACCTCACCCATCTTCGGCTGAAAGTTTAAAGAAATTAATTAATGATCACAATTTAGTTGATCTGTGAAGGGAGGCCTTTCCTGGGGTCAGGCAGTATACATGGCTAAAAGCTAATTCTAATAATTTGTCAGGAGCTAGACTTGACCGTTTCTATGTTGTAAAAAGCAATAGGGGTAGGTTCTTTAGTAGCTCGATTTCGCCATCTTTTCTTTCTGATCATCACTATTTGTCTATTGTAGTTTCGGTCTCATTTTCTGGATTCTCTAAATCACACTGGCACTTTTATAATAGATTATTGCAGGACTGCACCTTTATTCACTCTTTTAATCTTTTCTGGAAAACTTGGAGAGAGGAGAGATGCCATTTTCAGTCGTTGAGTCAATGGTGGGACATTGGTAAAGCTCAAATTTATTTTTTTTTGCCAACAGTACACTGTACATAATACTACTGCCCTTAAAGAAAAAATGAAGATTCTTGAACAAGACATCCTTGGGCAAAGCAGTGACTCTACCCACAATAATTAATCTTCCATTGACTCTGTTGCAAGAGATAAGTTTCTTTTAAAGAATCTATTGGAGGAACAAGGAAAAATGGCACTTTTAAGGACCAGGTTTGCCCAGCTGAATGACATGGATGCTCCTACAGTCTTCTTCTTTGGACTTGAAAAAAGTCAAGAGAACATAAAATGTTTCATCAATTGAAGACTCCATGTGGCAGAGTTACAACTGACCAACGGGAAATTCAAAGTTATGCTCTTTCCTTTTATAAAGATTTATACTCCTCTGAAACATGTGACGGAGCAGCGATTGGTGAATTTTTAACTGACTTATCCAAGATATCTGAAGAGGAGCGTGATGACTTAGACAGTTCTTTGTCATTTGGAGAACTTTCACAAGCTGTTCAGGAGATGAGTGCTGGGAAATCACCCGGGTTGGATGGACTTTCAGCAGAATTTTACAAATGTTTCTGGAATCTAATTGGACATGACCTTTTTGATGTTTTTCTTGAATGCATTGATCAAGGAACTCTTCCTTTGAGTTGTCGAAGGGCAATTCTAACATTAATCCCAAAAAAGGGTGATCTTGGGTGTCTAAAGAATTGGTGCCCAGTATCATTGATCTGTGCTGACTTTAAGATTTTATCTAAGGCATTGACTAATAGAAATACATGGCATCAGTCATTCACAAAGATCAGACATTTTGTGTTCCCCAAAGAAAAATGCACAATTTGGACATTGGTCTTCTTTCATTGGATCAAGAAAAAGCGTTTGACAGGGTGGATCATCAATATTTATTTAAGACCCTGGAAGCCTTTGGTTTTGGTCCTTATTTTGTTTCTCTCATTAAATTGTTATATAATGAAATTTATAGCATGTTAAGACTTAACGGTTCATTAACTAGGCCTTTTTCTGTAAACGGGAATAAGGCAAGGGTGCCCTCTTTCAGGGCTTCTGTATGCAATTTCTATTGAGCCTCTCTTGGTTGCACTTAGGAGGCAACTACGTGGTGTTAATGTACCCAGTTTCCCCAGTGCAGATCCAGTTAAATTAACAGCATACGCAGATGACATAACAATAGTTATAAAAGAATCAGAAGATGTTACAAGATTGATATCTTCGTCTGCACGTATTAACTGGGGGAAATGTGCATCTTTGCTGTTGGGAGATTGGCAAGGCGCAGGACCTCCTCAGCTGCCGCAGCAATGCAGATGGGCCCGAGATGGCTTTAAAGTCCTTGGTCTTCATTTTGGGACTAAAAGTTACAGTGAAAAGAACTGGGAAGGGCTATCTGACCGGATCATCTGTAGAATTCAGAAGTGGCGATGGATTCTTCCACAACTCTCCTTTAGAGGGAGGGCAGCGTCGATGTTATGGCATAAATGTACCGTTTTGGATCCTCCTAAAGAATTAATTAATGGTGTTCAAAAAGCATTTGTAAGATTTTTTTGGGATGGTTGCCATTGGCTTCCTCTAGGTGTCCTTTATCTCCCTGTGGCAGAGGGAGGGCAGGGATTAATTCACTTAGAGTCCAAAATTATGGCAATGAGGCTGCATACACTACAAAAACTCCTGTATTCTTCTGATCAAGTGCCTTGGGTTGTTTTTGGGTTGTATATACTCAAGAGTATTGGAGGAATTGGTCTTGACAAACAGTTGTTCTTAATGCAGAAATCATTTGTGGAGAAGACACATTTTTTGCCGTTCAGTTTTTATGAATCAGTGTTTAAATCATGGGATTGTTTCAAATTGCTTAGACAGGAGGATGAGCATTATGGTATTGCAGAACCTCTTTTTTTAATCCCCTTTTGAAATGCCATCTAATGTATCATTATCTATAATTGCCAAATTTTTAATGCTGGCATTACCAAAGTTATGGACTTGATTGATTTAACGAAAGGTCAGTGGCGAACTGTACATGAAATAGCTAATCAAGTTGGGATAACTTCAAGTTAGATTTGTTGAGGGATTAATTAGGAATTTTAAGACTTCTTTCCCAACGACGCTGACTTATTTTATTAATAATGTCCTTCAGAATGGTCTTAGTTCTCAGATATTTCCTGAGATTAAGGTTGTTTTTAAAGATTGGGAGTTTGATGATGATAAAAGTCAAACAAACTTTCTGAAAGGTTACGGGATTTGGTTTTTTATTGTATTGGGAAAAAAAAGTTATATCATGGTTGTGTTAAATCTGTACATTATGGACAATTGAGACATAGACCAGACACTAAATGGAGGTCTTGGTTATCTATTTCTGATGAGGTATATCCATCTTGGAGATTACTGTACAAACCTCCTATTTCCAAGAGATGTGGGGATCTTCAGTGGAGGTTACTGCATTGCATTGTTGCCTCAAACTCTTTTATTTCAAGACTTAACGAGCCTGTTTTACCAATATGTCCTTTTTGTAATGCACTTGACACTGTTTTTCATATGTTTAGTGAGTGTTTCAGACTCTGCTCATTGTTTGAATTGTTGGAGAAGATTATTGTAAAATTAGGTTTCTCATATACCAATAGTTTATTTATATTGGGCTGCCGATATAAGAGGTCTTGGCAACAACAGTGTACACTTGCCAACTTTTTAATAGGGCAAGCTAAACTAGCAATTTTTAAGACACATCAATGTAAAAATGCTGGTGAGGATGTAAATATGGTGACCCTATTTAAGTCTCTAGTGAAGTCAAGAGTAGTCATTGAATATACTTATTATTGGCATACTAACAATGTGCTTTATTTTGAATGGAGATGGGGTGTTGGAGGGGCATTGGTGACTATAACCGAAACAGGGAATCTGGTTTTTAATTGGTAATAGGCCTATGTACATTTTTTTTATTTTTTTATTTGTAATGGTTTTAAATTAAAGTGTTTTTAAAAGTCAAAAGTCTCTCTCTCGCTGTCTCTGTCTCTCTCTGTCAATCTGTCTCGCTCTCTCTGTCTCTCTCTCTGTCTCTCTCACTGTCTCTCTCTCTCACTGTCTCTCTCTCTCTCTCTCTCTCTCTGTCTCGTTCTGTCTGTCTTTCTCTCTCTCTCTCTCCGTCTCTCTGTCTCGCTCTGTCTGTCTCTCTCTCTCTCTCTCTCTCTCTCTCTCTCTCTCTGTCTCACTCTGTCTGTCTCTCTCTCTCTCTCTGTCTCTCTCTCTGTCAATCTGTCTCGCTATGTCTGTCTCTCTCTCTGTCTCTCTCTCTCTCTCTCTCTGTCTATGCGTGTGTTTGGTGTGGTGAGGTATGTGAGAGCTAATGAGGGAACGTCGGTGTTCTCCATTGGAAATGGATGCAAATGTTTTCCTGACCAAGGATGTACGGTGGAAGATGTACTTATGGCTATGGGCAATGTTGTTGGTCATGATAAGATTATTTCAGCATCTAGAATGAACAAGGCCGTTGTTGTGTTTTTGGAAGAAGAGAAGCGTTCCGGAAGTTAAAACTGTTCCGCTCGGCTGTAAGAACAAAGCACTGAAGCACATAATGTCTTTTCAGAGGCAGGTTTTCATGTTTTTGAACGCACCGACAAAGTATTTGGAAGTATCCTTCCGTATACAACACGGTGAGAGCTCTTACATGATTTTCGCTACAACGGAAAGTATGCAATGTTTTCAAATCAAATCACCTTTATTTATATAGCGCTTTTTACAAGTCCAATTGTTTCAAAGCAGTTTCACAGTGATAACAGGAAAATAATGCAACAGAATTTGTACAGCCGTTCTGGTGAAACGGTGATGTTATCCGGCTAATTTCAAGTATCATATAGTGTCAATGCGGGCAGATCGGTAATATAAATGAAATTTAGGTGTCCCCAACTGAGCAAGCCAAAAGCCAGAGGCAACGGTGGCAAGGAACCAAAACTCCTTCAGGGTCAGAATGGAGAAAAAAACCTTGGAAAAACCAGGCTCAGTCGGGGTGCCAGTTCTCCTCTGGCAGACGAACAAACAGTGTATGATTATAATTCTGGCAACATTGCAAGTCTTAATTCATATTAGGTAAATAGATATTCGTAAGACTGTTTGAAAGATTGGAGTCGTCACGCCGGAGACGGGTTTAATGAGGATGTCGTGTCGATGCGGCATTTACGGGTTGGATTTGCGCGTAGATCATGTCCAGGCGCAGGTACACCATCTGACCTGGATACGGCCCAGATCCGGCTGACTGCAGTAAACCCTCGGGATAAACAGAGAGACTAACATTAGCATAGATGCCATTCTTCTTATTATGTAACGAGTACATCAGGTGTTATGGGAAGTGTTCCAGGTTTCCGGCTGACCTAGACCCAGCCTAACGTCTCGGTTACGTATGTAACCCTCGTTCCCTGAAGGAGGGAATGGAGACGCCACGTCGGAGTACCGACGAATAGGAATCTCGCTCGCGAGAGCCAATCTACTTCGAGTGTAACTAAAACGAGCCAATGCACATTGGCATGCAATGATTGCACCAGGTGCTCATGCCACGCTGTGCGGGTATAAATGAGTCACAGGTGATTGCATCAAATTAGCCTTTTGCTGAGGAGCCGAGTAGGTAGGCAGGCACCCCAGCAGGGTACAGAGGACATGGCGACGGACGTGGCGTCTCCTTCCCTCCTTCAGGGAACGAGGGTTACATACGTAACCGAGACGTTCCCATTCAGTCGGTCACTCGACGCCACGCCGGAGTACCGACGAATAGGAATCCCTACCAAAGTGCCATGGCCTCTGCCCCTTCCAGTGCCCAGTGTGAGCCACCTGAGCTCTCTTACCTGATGAGACGGGGCTCACACCAGGAAGTCCATCACTGCTGTTCCGCATGACCCTGTTCAGTGATTATTGGATGACACTGGGAAAGCGTGCCTAGAAAAGGGGCCGCTGCGGAGCCCACATCGTACTCGGAGGAGTTATGTGGAGTACAAAGCTGAGCCGTAGCCCACAAGGGAGGAGGGGGCTCAGTCCCGGTGACGGGAAGGCTCTCCCCAGGGAAAGACACGGGCTTCCCGTAGGAGCGACCGTGGAAGAAATATGGGATCCCCGCAGGTCACTCATATAAGCCCAGCCCATTACCGGTTCTCAAGGATTCAGCGGCAAGGGGCCTGATGCCCAACGTTCCGTGACGTCCGGCACCGAGGAGATGGAGGACTCACAGAGTTTGCTTCTGGAGAATAAGAGCGCCGAGCGCAGCAAGCCCGACAAGAGCCGGGCCTCTCAGTGCTTCTACCCGCTTGAGGTGAGAACACAGGAGGAGACCGGCTCTACACGTAGGCTATAGAATCTAGCGAACGTGTTGGGTGTCGCCCAGCCCGCAGCTCTACAGATGTCTGACAGCGAGGCGCCACGTGCCAGCGCCCAGGAGGATGCAACACTTCTAGTAGAGTGTGCTCGCACCCCGAGCGGACAGGGCACACCTTGTGCTTGGTAAGCCAAGGTGATGGCATCCACTATCCAGTGGGCCATCCTCTGCTTGGAGACAGCCTTTCCCTTCTGCTGGCCTCCGTGACAGACAAAGAGCTGATCTGAGGTTCTGAAGCTTTGAGTTCTATCCACGTAGATCCGCAGAGCGCGGACGGGACAGAGCAAAGCTAGGGCTGGGTCTGCCTCCTCCGGGGGCAGCGCTTGCAGGTTCACCACCTGGTCCCTGAAGGGAGTGGTAGGAACCTTGGGCACATAGCCAGGCCGGGCCTTAGTACCACGTGGGTATTACCCGGCCCGAACTCTAGGCACGATTCGTCGACCGAAAATGCCTGCAGGTCCCCTACCCTCTTGATGGAGGCCAATGCAGCCAACAGCAAAGTCTTCATAGACAGAATCTTTAGCTCTGCTGACTGCAAAGGCTCGAATGGGGCATTCTGGAGTGCTCGGAGCACCAGAGCAAGATCCCAAGAGGGTATGGAGGGGGGGTCGAGGAGGATTTAACCGTCTCGCCCCCCTAAGGAGCCTGACGACCAGGTCGTGCTTCCCAACCGACTTACCTTCTACGTGGTCGTGATAGGTGGATATAGCAGCAACATAGACCTTGAGGGTGGAGGGTGACAGCCTACACTCCAACCCTTGTTGCAGGAAGGAAAGCACAGACGCGATCGAACATCTTCGGGGGTCCTCTCGGCGAGAAGAACACCACTCGACGAACAGGTTCCACTTCGAGGCGTAAGCCTGTCTTGTAGACGGTGCACGTGCCGAAGTGATGGTGTTAACTACCTCTTGGGGTAAGTCACCTAGAACCTCCGCGCTCCCGTCCCCGGGCCAGACATGAAGCTTCCACAGGTCTGGACGCTGGTGCCACAGGGTGCCCGTCTCTGAGTCAGAAGGTCCTTCCTCAGGGAATCGGCCAAGGAGGGGCTGTCGCGAGGAGCATAAGTTCTGGGAACCAGGTCCGTTGGGCCAGTGCGGCGCCACCAACAGGAGCTGCTCCTCGTCCTCCCTGACCTTGCACAGTGTCTGTGCAAGTAGGCTCACTGGGGGAAACGCATATTTGCGCAGCCCCTGGGGCCAGCTGTGCGCAAGGGCATCCGTGCCGAGTGTACCCTCGGTCAGCGAATAGAACCACTGGCAGTGGGACGTTTCTGGGGAAGCAAACAGGTCGACCTGTGCCACCCGAACTGTCTCTCGATCAGCTGAACCACCTGGGGGTGGAGTCGCCACTCCCCTGGGAGCGCAGCTCGTGAGAGCTCGTCGGCCACACGGTTGCGCACACCAGGGACATGAATGGCCTGGAAGCGACCTCAGACACTTCTGACTCCAGAGGAGGAGATGGCGGGCGAGTTGCGACATGCGACGGGAGCGCAGACCACCTTGTCGGTTGATATACGCAACAACCGCAGTGTTGTCCGTGTGGGACTAGTACATCTTTGCCCAGAACCGCCCTTTGAGGCGGCTCAGAGCAAGATGTACTGCTAGCAACTCGAGGCAATTGATGTGCCAATGCAGGTGCGGGCCCGTCCAAACCCCTGACACTGCATGCCCATTGTACGTGGCTCCCCAGCCCATGGCGGAGGCATCCGTGAAAACCACAGTATGCCTGGACACCTGTTCCAGGGGCACTCCAGCCCAAAGGAACGAAGGGTCTGACCACGGACTGAAGGACTGGCGACAGGCCGGTGTGATGCTCACCCGGTGAGTGCCGCGTTGCCACGCCCATCTCGGGACTCGGCCGTGTAGCCAATGCTGAAGCGGTCTCATATGAAGCAGGCCGAGCGGCGTTACTGCCGCCGCGGCTGCCATATGCCCCAGGAGCCTCTGAAACCGTTTCAGTGGAACCGCCATCCTGCCCTGAAATGTGTTCAGGCAGTTCAGCATCGACTGGACATGCTCCTCTGTGAGGCGTGCTGCCTGCTCGACCGAATCCAACTCCATACTGAGAAAAGAGATCCTCTGCCCGGGGGCGAGTTTGCTCCTTTCCCAGTTGACCCGAAGACCCAACTGGCTGAGGTGTCTGAGCACCAGGTCCCTGTGTTCGCACAACTGATCCCAGGACTGTGCTAGAAAGAGCCAGTCGCCGAGATAGTTGAGGATGCGAACACCCCGTTCTCTCATGGGCACGAGGGCCCCCTCCGTGACTTTCGTAAAGACATGGGGGGACAGGGCCAGCCCGAAGGGCAGGACTTTGTACTGATATGCTCAACCCTCGAACGCAGCGCGCAGAAATGGCCTGTGTCGAGGAAGGATCGAGACATGAAAGTACGCGTCCTTCAGGTCGACCGCTGCAAACCAATCTTGGGGACGGATGCATTCGAAAATGCGCTTCTGCATGAGCGTCTTGAACGGTAGCTTGTGGAGGCTCCGATTCAGGACTCGCAGGTCCAAGATTGGCCGTAACCCACCGGCTTTCTTGGGTACAATGAAGTACGGGCTGTAGAGGCCGGTCTTCATATCGGCTGGAGGGACCGGCTCTATCGCGTCCTTCGCCAGTAGGACAGCGATCTCCACACGCAGGACATGGGCATCTGCAGCATTCACCGAAGTGAAGCGGATGCCCCTGATCCTGGGGGAGCGCCAGGCGAACTGAATCGCGTAGCCGAGCCTGATGGTCCGAATGAGCCAGCGAGGCGGACCGAGGAGCACCAGCCAGGCTCCCAGGGACCGTACAAGCAGGACCATAGGGACCACCGGCGTACCCACCGTGGGGCAGCGAGGTGGAATGCAGGTACCGGACTGGGGCGGCTGTCTCGTGGAGGCGGCCCGCAGCGAGGTGAGAGTGTGCCGTGCAACACTTACCTGATTCCACAGGTGGGCAGCAGGAACATGAGGGGGTTGTCCACTGCTGCCCGCTGGCGAAGAGGGAGGATGAGTGTGGTCCGGCGTTTGACCGGCCACAACTCTCCGAGCCCCCTGCGGACCCGGAGATGGAAGGAACTGCTCTTGTGTTGAGAATTTGGGTACCGCTGGGGCTGAGCCCAGCGGCGGAACAGAGACAAAATGGAACACAAGATTCTCCTCCCGGCCCTCCACCGGGGGATGGAGCGGTGTGGTCACCATCTCCAGAAGAGCAGTCCTCCTCACCTCCGGGTCGCCCGTCTCGTGGCAGCCTGCCCTTGGCCTTGCCTCCCCTCTTGGCAGGTGTCTGGACGGGTAGGGCGGCCTGCTTGCGCCCGGCTCCACAACGCCGCTTGGGTGGAGGCTGCTGCTGCGGCGCGGGAGCGGAGGCAGACGCAGGCGCGCCCCTCGCGACGAGCAGGCTGAGCGCTGCCGCGGCGGGTGGAGACAGCAGCTGACCGCCGAGGCAGAATGTGACTGACCGCCTCAGTCTGCTTCTGTGCGGCCGAGAACTGATGGGCGAAGTTCTGGGCCGCGTCGCCGAAGAGGCCAGTCTGGGAGACGGGGGAGTTAAGGAACCTGACTTTGTCGGTCTCCCTCATGTCCGCCAGACACAGCCAGAGGTGGCGTTCTGGACCACCATAGTGGACATCGCACGACCCACGGCCCGCGCCAGTAACCTTCGTCGCCACGGCGCGAGGTCCGTTGCGGTTCTCAGTTCCTGGAGAACTGCGGGATCGTGACCACCCTCGTGCAAGGTCTTCAGAGCCGGGCCTGATGGACCTGCAACAACGCCGTGGCGTGTAAGCGGAGCCTGCCTCTCCACAAGCCAGGTAGGCCTTCCCGATCAGATCGGATGAGTACCTACAGGCCCCAGAGGGAAGACACGGGTTCCCCTGGAAGTGGAGTTAGGGCACAGTTGCATAGCAACGGCCCGTTCCACGGGGAACCTGCGTGTATCCCTTTGCAGGTCCGCCATCGAGGGTGGTGAGGAGGAGGATCCACTAGGCCGGTTTCGGGCAGTAAAAGGTGCCGCCCACGACCTTGTGAGCTCCTCGTGCACCTCCGGGAAAAAAAGCACCGGGTGGGGCGCTGAGAACCAGCACGGGCCACCCCGAAAACCAATCATCCAGCCTTGAGGGTTCGGGACACGGTGGAGGTTCCACACGAGCCCGACTCTCTCGGCGGCCCGGGCAAGCATAGCCATCATCTCCGGATCAGTATCGGGCACAGCGGGTCTACCCGGAGGAGCCCCTGCGCCGACACATCCTCTCCAGAGAGTTCTGACCCTCCCTCCGATGCAGCGATGGACATCTGGTCCTCAAGGGGAGCCCCAAAGGATACGGATGGTGCACATCTCGTGGACGGCCCACCGCGTTCAATGGCAGCTCTACTGGCTGCGGAGTGCGAGAGGATGAGGGTTCCCGGGGGTTGGTTCCCTGGGAAACGCGCTCACCGTAACCCTCAAATCAGCCGGGCTACTGCCTGAAGTAACTCTCTGAGGAGAGTTAGATCGCGGCAGAGGCACAGAGGCTCCGCCCCTGCGAGACGGAGCCGCGATCGCAACTCCGAGATGGTCATGTTCCCGCAGTGAGAACATGATTCATCCACCAGCGCTGCCTCAGCGTGCTGAACGCCCAAACACGAGATACAGCGCTGATGACCATCCTCGGTGACAGGAAACCACCGCATCCAGAAACACACAGATAGAATGTCATCTTGAAAAAGACGCAAGCTCTATCTGTGTAAGCTCTTTCAGAAGGACGCTCTCCTTGGTGCTGAAGCACGCAGGGGAGGGGTCGCGCGACACCGTCCAGGATAGTGCAGCCTGACGTGCGCGCTCTCTCACACGGCGCTCTCTTACCAGCCGTGGGAGCGGCTTTTTAGCGCTCTCCACCTAGCGCACCGAACCGGCTGTGAGAACAGCCTTTGTGATCGTTCTGTTCAAACAACAAAGAGAGATGATCGGAAAACCACACGACCCGCTGCTGTGCCGTCACACCAACACCGAATGAAGAGATCGCTTCCGAAAGGCGGCTTCCGTCTTCAGTCAGGACTGCGAAGTAAGGAGTGATATCTGTAGTAACCATCTACCACTCGGCTCGAAGCAAAATGCTAATTTGATGCAATCACCTGTGACTCATTTATACCCCGCACAGCGTGGCATGAGCACCTGGTGCAATCATTGCATGCCAATGTGCATTGGCTCGTTTTAGTTACACTCGAAGTAGATTGGCTCTCGCGAGCGAGATTTCTATTCGTCGGTACTCCGACGTGGCGTCGAGAGTGACCGACTGAATGGGAACAATCATTTACTGACTTGAATAATAGAAATTGATAATGTTCTATGTATATGCATAGTAAAGAAATGCGTTTTTAGTCTAGATTTAAACTGACAGAGTGTGTCTGCTTCCCGAACAATGCTAGGAAGACTGTTCCAGAGTTTATGTGCTAAAGAGGAAAAGGATCGACCGCCTGCAGTTGATTTTGATATTCTAGGGATTATCAACTGGCCAGAGTTTTGAGACTGCAATAGACGTGATGGAGTATAATGCGTTAAGAGTTCGCTCAAGTACTGGGGAGCTAAATCATTTAGTGCTTTGTAGTAATAAGCAAGATTTTAAAATTTATACAATGTTTAATAGGGAGCCAGTGCAGTGTTGACAGAACCGGGCTAATATGGTCATACTTCCTTGTTCTAGTAAGAGCTCGAGCTGCTGCTGTTTTGGACCAGCTGGAGTTTGTTTATTAAGCGAGCAGGGCAACCACCCAGTAAAGCATTACAATAATCTAGCCTTGAGCTCATGAACGCATGAATTAACTGTTCAGCATTTTGCACTGAAAGGATGTGCTGCAATTTAGATATATTTTTAAGATGGTAGAATGCAGTTTTACAGATGCTAGAAACGTGGCTTTCAAATGAAAGATTGGTATCAAAGAGCACACCCAGGTTCCTCACTGACAACGAGGACTTGACAGAGCAGCCATCGAGTGTTAGACAGTATTCTAGGTTACTACTTGCAGAGTTTTTTTGTCCAATAATTAAAAATTCATTTTTTTCTGAATTAAGTTGCAGGAAATTACTAGACATCCAATGTTTTATATCAGCTATGCATTCCGTTAATCTTGTGAATTGGTAAGTTTCGTCAGGGCGTGAAGAAATATAGAGCTGAGTATCGTCAGCATAACAGTGAAAACTAATGCCATGCTTCCTAATGATATCTCCCAGTGATAGCATGTACAGGGTGAAGAGCAACGGTCCTAGCACTGAGCCCTGCGGTACTCCATACTGAACTTGTGATCGGTGTGACATCTCTTCATTTACTGCTACAAACTGATAACGGTCAGATAAGTATGATTTAAACCATGCCAATGCAATTTCACTAATGCCAACATAATTTTTGAGTCTATTCAAAAGAATGTTGTGGTCGATAGTATCGAATGCAGTGCTAAGATCGAGTAACACTAATAGAGAGATACAACCACGATCGGATGATAAGAGTAAATCATTTGTAACTCTGATGAGAGCAGTCTCAGTACTATGATACGGTCTAAATCCTGACTGGAAATCCTCACAGATACCATTTCTTTCTAAAAAGGAACATAATTGTGAAGACACTGCCTTTTCCAGTATTTTTGACAGAAAGGGTAGATTTGAGATCGGCCTGTAATTGACTAATTCTGTAGGATCAAGTTGAGGTTTTTTAATAAGTGGTTTGATAATAGCCAACTTAAAAGTTTTCAGTACATATCCTAATGACAAAGATGAGTTAATGATATTAAGAAGAGGATCTATGACCTCTGGTAGCATCTCTTTTAATAGCCTAGTCGGTATAGGGTCGAGCATACATGTTGTTGATTTAGATGATTTAACGAGTTTAGCCAATTCTTCCTCTCCTATAGCAGTGAATGAATGTAATTTTTTCAGACACAACAATGCTCTGTCTGATGTGATATTTTAGTAGATGGTTGCATGGTTATAATTTTCATCCTAATATTATCGATCTTACACGTAAAGAAGTTCATAAAGTCATTACTGCTGTGCTGTTTACAACCATCAGAAGTAGAAGCTTTATTTTTGGTTAACTTAGCCACTGTATCAAATAAATACCTAGGGTTGTGTTTGTTTTCTTCTAAGAGAGTCGAGAAATAAGCAGATCTAGCAGTTTTTACGGCCTTTCTGTATGCAATCATGCTCTCTTTCCATGAATTACAGTTTTCTTCCAGCTGCTCTCCATTTTCCTGGCTGCTGTTTTAAGGGCCCGGGTGTGCTCGTTGTACCACGGCGTTGGACTATTTTCTTTAATCTTCTTTAAGCGCCGGGGAGCAACTGTGTCTAAAGTGCTGGAAAAAGAGAGTCAATAGTTTCTGTTGCAAAAATCGAGTTCCTCTAGGCTATCTGGGATGCTGAGGAGATGAAACTGATGAGGAAGATTATTTAAAAAGCAATCTTTAGTGGCGGCAGTGATAGTTCTGCCATATTTGAAGTGATGGGACGGCTTTGCAGCCTTAGCTAAATTAAGTATACATGATACTAGGTAATGATCTGAGATGTCGTCGCTTCAATTTCAACGGTATCAACATTTATTCCATGTGACAATATTAGGTCTAACGTATGATTAAGGTGATGAGTGGGTCCTGACACGTGTTGCCTTACTCCAATAGAGTTTAGAATGTCTCTAAATGCTAATCCCAATGTGTCTTTTTCATTATCTACATGGATATTAAAATCACCAACAATTAGTACTTTATATGCAGCCAGTACTAACTCTGATAGAAAGTCAGCAAATTCTTTGATAAAGTCTGTATTGTGCCCTGGTGACCTGTATACAGTAGCCAGCACAAAGGTCAAACGGGATTTATCAATTACACTACATAATGCTACATAAAGCACCAAAACTTCAAAAGAATTATATTTGAAACTAGACTTCTGAGTAATACTGAAGATATTATTATAAATTACAGCAACCCTTCCCCCTTTACTTTTCAGACACGGCTCGTGTTTATAACAATAATCTTGTGGGTGGACTCATTTAAAGTAATGTAGTCGTCAGGTTTTAGCCAGGTTTCTGTCAAACACAGCACATCTAGATTATTATCTGTAATCATATCATTAACAATAAGCGCTTCTGGGGAAAGGGATTGAATATTCAGCAACCCAAGCTTTATCATTTGATCATCTGTATTATATCTGTTGTTTATTTGTTGGACATCAATTAAGTTTTTACTGTTGAATGGTCTTGATGGTTTTTTGTATTTACTAATTCGGGGAACAGACACAGTCTCTATGTGATAATATCTAGGTGAAAGAGTCTTATGTGTTGGGATTTATCTGACTTCTGTAACGGGAGACAGCTAGCAGACGGTCGGGTAAGCCAGTCCGTCTGCTTCCTGACCTGGGCCCCAGTTAGTCAAGGTTTAGCTTTAAGACTATGTGCCAAATTACTAGAGAGAAGAGCGGCACCACTCCAAGAAGGATGGATGCCGTCCCTCTTCAACAGGTCAGGTCTGCCCCAAAAGCTTTTCCAATTGTCTATGAACCCTATGTTATTTTGCAGACACCACTTAGACAACCAGCCATTGAGTGATGATGAAAGCAGTGTCTAAAGCTGTTACATTCTCACTACTCTCAAATCAAGTCTGAATGCATGTCTCTAATTCTGAAATCTTCTCTGTCAGCCTGACTATCTCCTTACATTTATCACATGTGAAGCCCTGCTCGCCAACGGAGACAGATACACTAAACATGAAACATGCGGTGCAAGTGACAATGACTGGAGAAGAAGACATGGCTTACCGTATTTGTTGATTAATCCAACTTACCAAAGTTGTTTGATGGAGTCTATTTACTAATCCAATTAACCACAGTTGTTTAGTGAACTCAGAAAACAGGAAACCCGGGTGCAGAGATGGTAAGCTAACAGGCTAGCGAAAAGCTAACATGCGATAGTGATTTAGATTAAAAGCTAGTGATGTCAGATTTAATGTGGTAGGCAATGTTAGACAATATATGAAGATGAGTAGGTTATAATTGGCAGTTTAAACAACAGAGAATTATATCAAATAAAAATCCCAAAAGAGCAGAGCAGAGCACATGCGAGCACAGCAGCAACAGCAAACAGGGAAGACAGGAGCAATCCTACATGTATGTACATGCTTGTATTTTTGAGAGAATAACGTTTATGCGTGGTTTTTGAAAAAACAAAAAATATAAGTCACTGAATTAAGGCCTCAAAACACACAATAGATATGCGTCCACAAGACTTTAGATTAATGGGTGGTGTTGCCTAGAGTTTTTGCTTCAAACTGATGTGAGATTCATTGTGCCTGCTAATTCACATACATCAATTTACATTTTGTACGATACTTTTTCTTTACAAAGGCAGTATGTGGAGGGGTGTGAATGATCATGAATAATGCTGTGATTTACACCTGAGAGAACAAAGAACCACATAATGAGTTGTATAATGAATGAGCCTTTGAGTCAGGTATGAGAGAGGGAGCTAAGAACAGGACAAAAGAAATATATTTTGTTGTAGTTTATTTAGAATATACTTAATATAAAATCAGAGCAAAAGGCACATTACAAAGGCCTATTATATTTTAAATTATCAAAAGATTTGACATTACTATTTTTAATGTTTTTGAAAGAAGTCTCATACTAAAAAAAAACAGTTATATGGTGACACTGAACACAATTCAGTATTCAGTAAATACAAATAACTGAATAATTGGTAATGATCAATGTTATAAGTAAAATATTTGGGATTTAAAACAACAATGCAATGCAATTATGATTTCAAAGATTAAAGGGTGAATTCAGGTTGATTCACAGAGACTGAGACTGTCACAGAGACTGACACCCACGGAACTCACCTCCAGAGAGGCATTTCAATGGCAAAAATATTCTGAATCATTTGATTTTGTAAACTATCCAATACACACAATACTCAAATATCATTTCCAGTTTCGGTCCATTTATGAGACCGAATGCAATTATTTATTTATTTTTAATTTTGCTTCTTATTTATTAAATCCAGACAAATGGCTGATACAATTTATACAAAACAAAATTCACTTTAAAGAAAGGCTACAAAACTTGATAACATCAATATGAAACAAAATACATTTTAATGGCTAAGGACCCGATATCGCACAGAAACTAAGGGTCGAGATTCGCTAGTTCACGGACACAAACTAGCCAGTTCTGATATCAGGCAGAGAACTGCAGAGTGACTATTTTACTGTGTCAGACCGCCCATGCTTGTACATGACTTTGTACAGGCTTGTACAATTTTTAGCAATAGTCATGAAAGCTGCAACTTGCTAAAACCAATGATAGTCAGAAATCAGATTGCCCCTTAATGGTGCACTCCATGCTTCATCCATTGGGTCCTCGGTTTGATCTATCCTTACAGAGATTTGTGGAAATAAAGGACTCCACATTGATCAATACTAGAATAATATATTGTGAATAGTGATTTCAGAATAATACAAGATAAATCAAGATCAATGTTTATTTTAGCCAGGCAACAGCTTGTGGCAGTATCTGTGAGATTTGCATGATTGTCTGGGACCTGAGGGGAAGGAAAGGGTGAGAGAAGTCAGCAGGGAGGCGGAAGAGACAAGATTGGGCCAGGTGGGGTCTTGTGTTCTTTTGTAAATCTCCTCTTCAGATGAGTGAAGTTTATGGTTTTATTGCAGGCTAGATTTCTTGAGTTCAGTCTTAGGTGAAATCCATTCTTAAGGTCCTTTCAAACTGGAAGCGATTTTGACGTGCAATTTTTTTGATTAGCTTTTTATATAAGGAGTGCTTCTACACCAAACTCGAATGTGCTGAGGCAAAAAAAAACAACGTAAATTTTTTTTCACTTCAATGTCGATTTTTTTTTTACTCTCACAGTGACAAAAAGGCTTTAACCAGTCACATACAAGGAAACAAAGTTTCAAAAACCTTTTTGAGTTAAAACCTTTTACAGTCTATGGTTAAAACTTGTGGATTTTTTTTCTAAACCTAATGTATCCACGACTATGGAAAGTGAATGTGTTGCCGTCAGTACAACTGTGGCACTTAAATGTTTACATTGTGACTGGAAACGTCTCAGGTTACATATGTAACCTCTGTTCCCTGAAAACAGGGAACGAGACACTGCATCCTAGAACGCTTTGGGGAACGCCTCAGCGTTCAGCTTCAGCTCTGTCTGAAACTACTATCGAATCACGGCAATCCTATTGACCAGTGACAGCCCATGATGTCGTCAATGTGCGACCAGGAAGTATATAAGGGTGCCTTGCACCATGACATACACCCTTATTGTCTGAAGGGACTGTCTGGCAGGCTGGCCCCGAGGCATGGCAACGAAATGCAGTGTCTCGTTCCCTGTTCTCAGGAAACAGAGGTTATATGCGTAACCTGAGAGGTTCCCTTTCGAAAGGGAACTCACACTGCATCCTAGAACGATTTGGGGAAAGATATACCCACGCCGCCATGCTGAGGGGAGGGCATGCATACTGGACTTGAACAAACGAATTCAGTTGAAATGCCTGAGCCACTCTCCTTCTGGTCACACCGGGCTGTCAGTGACAGCATTCCCTATGGTCATAGCCCAAGCTATACGCCTAAAAGAGGACCTAATGATCACATGAGGTCTCTTAACCCAGGATGCTCAAAGGCCTGGCACCAACTACTTCAACAGAAGGGGTCCATTTAAGGGAATGTGGCTAGGAGACTCGAGGGAGCCCCAGCCAAGTTACTAATTGGGGAAATTATTCACCTGAAATGCCACCAGGGAGGCCTAACCTGGTGTCCATTGCATTGGACACAGTGGTCTGTCCAACCCTGTCTGTTCGGAACAGAGCCTCTGGTTACACTTGCCTTAGGAAGGCATCCAGACGGAGGGACTGCAAAGCTGGCAGTGACCAACTCAGACCGGATCTCAGAGACGGGTAACCTGGATAGCAGCACTCAGCGTAGTGCTTTACGACCCTTGCTAACGATTTATCTGCCGATCCAAGGATCTACAAAGCATCTATGTTTCAAAGCACTAAGGAGGCCGGAAGGCCTACAGACTGATCTAACTGGGAGGCCTTACGAAAGGCCTGCGACTGTCTGATCAGACTCAGGCGGCTGTGTACTCACAAGCGACCTTCAGTAAAGGGAGCACCGAGCCAGCCTGGTAGGTAGACCAAGCTGTAGGCTAAATAGGTTCCCTTCCGCAGGGAACCAGTAGCAGAAAAGTGACACTTTGTCGAAAGAACTCACCCTTCAGGCCCACCTGATAGCAAATAATGTTAAAATCACAGTGACTACACATGGGAGCTCGACTTCAGGGAGGCCTGGAGAGGCCTACTACCCGATAGCAAGCCTTAATTGAGGCATGGCGAGGCCTACCACCGTATAGCAAGACAAGCTAAAATCACAGTGACTAAACTTGGGAACTCACCCTCAGGGAGGCCTGGTGAGGCCTACCACATGATATCAATTAATGCTAACATCATAGTGACTAAACTTGGGAACTCACCCACAGGGAGGCCTGGTGAGGCCTACCACCTGACAGCAAACAACGCCAGCCACCATAGCAACCAAACTTAGGAACTCGCCTTCAGGGAGGCCTGATGAAGTCTGCTACCTAACAGCAAGCCTTAAGGGAGGCCTGGTAAGGCCTACCACCTTATAGCAAGACAAGCTAGCTACTTGAGCATCCCTGCTCGAGGATTCACTCCCAGGGAGGCCTGGTGGGGCCTACCACCTGATGGCCGTTAGTACCAAAAATCATGGTGACTAGGCTTAGGAACTCACCCTCAGAGCAGCCTGGGGATGCCTACTACCTGATAGCAAGCCCTCAGGGAGGCCTGGAGAGGCCTGCTACCTGCTAGCAACAGATGCTAGCTGTCACAATGACTGTGACCGCAGTGCTCACTTCCAGAGAGGCCTGGTGAGGCCTACTATCTGGCCAATAGTATACCAACTAGCTACCCGAGCATTAAACTCAGGAACTCTCCTTCAGGGAGGCCTGGTGAGGCCTACTACCCGATAGCGAGCCCTCAGGGAGGCCTGGAGAGGCCTGCTACCTGTTAGCAGCTGATGCTACCTGTCACAGAGACTGACACCCGCGGAACTCACCTCCAGAGAGGCCTGGTGAGGCAGGAATGTTCAGCTTCAGAGCTCGCCTTCAGGGTGGCCTGGTGAGGCCAACCTCCTGATAGCAAGATAAACGCTGGCTGCTACGGACCCAGTGCTGGGGACTCATCCTCAAGGAGGCCTGTTAAGTACAACTTAAGCCACCCCGTCTTACTGGAGGCCCGCAAATTCAGCCACCTACCAATGCGAGCATGGGTGTCAGCTCATGGCAATGCGGTGGCTACAAGGGAGTGCACTTCTAAAACCTGCATAAAATGAAGGTTACAGTTCTCACTCGACCCGAGCCATCATGGTGGAAACAGAACAATACAGAGCTGAAAGTGGAGCATTCAAATATACCCTGCTTATCAGGGGAGTGCTAACCACATGACCCTGGAATATACAGGGTGAGGCCTACCTATGGCTCACATGCGCCTGGCAGCCTAAGCTCCAAAACCTAGCTCTAGAAGGCGGGTCAGGCCGGCCAAGCCACTTCGCGAAGCAAAAGATGGCCTAACCCTACCTCATGCATAAGGATGCTATCGAGTCTGCCTCTACACCTAACTGCATTACTCATGTGACCCGGCCTTGGCCGGACGACTCTCATGAGAGGAGGCTAACATTATGGATACTAAACTGATTCATTAAAGAGAATGGCCAGAGGTGTCAATGCACAGCAAATCACCTCCAACATTCCTAATATAGCCTAGGCCAGCTACCGAGGTGGCCTGGTGAGTCTCGTAAGAGCAGCGGCCTGAAGGGAGCAGTCCCAGATAAAAGGGACTCAGTCGGAGCAATGTCCACAGCCCCGGGGGCTGAACATTAAGATCTTAACTGAAGCTTAAGCGTTAGTCTCTAATATCACATACTCTCCAATATTTCAATGGAGAGGAGACAAATCACTTTACCCTGAGGTGGCTAAGCCGAAAAGGCCCAAAATTCTGAAAAGAATAAATAAAGGCTTCAAAACTATTCTACACTGTAGAGGAAGCCTAAATACTGAGCACAGTTTCAAAAGCAGTGGCTCAACCAGCCAGCCGTATTCTCATAAAAGCCATATTATGACTGGTGCTTAAATACATTGTTCTGGCCACCTAATAGGGGAGCCTCAGGGCCCTAAAAAAATCTTCCTTGATAAATACAATGATCCCCTCAACCCTATACAGGGAATGTAGTTCAGCAGAAATAAAGCCAAACGCGCCTTCACCTCCCCAAACTTTCCCACCACCACTCCACAGAGGGGAACCAAGGAGAAAGCCCCTTTTCTTCTTTTTTTTATTTTTTGATATAGCCAAATTAAACCACAGATGTCTCTCCATGGCCACCATCGCCACCGTTGATCAAATGATTGCGGCAGCCCCTTTGTTTGGTGTCATGGGGAGCTAGACCACCACATCAAGGGCTACCCACCCCTGATCGAGATCCTCCAGCAGATCTGCCTGGTATGTCTGAAATGCAGCACCAGCCTGATCTGCTGCAGTGTATGCCTGCCATTTAAGCACAAATAGTTTTAGAGGCTAAATGGCAGGGTTGGAGCTCACAGTGTTAATGCCTACCCGTATGCAAAACTTCCTGTCAAACGGCGGCATCGACACATAGCCATATTCCCTTATCCCCTCAACATCAGCGAGGTTAACGTGCTGATATCGTGAACACGGGCCGAATATGGGTTCTTCCATGCCCTCTCTATCTCTGTAAGAAGATCATGAAGGAATGGAAGGATCACCTGAGCTGATGACTAATGGCTGGATAGATATCCCTCCTCTAACATGCCGCAGTGGCAGCACGTTCCATAACATCCATCAGCTCAGCCTACACAGGTAGGGTGGCTGAGAGGACTAATTTATTTTCACATTTCCACCGACCTCATCAGCCATCCCTAAGAACACCTGCTGCTGCCTCATCAGCAGCCGGATCGTCTGAGAGGATCATACCCCTCTCACAGCGATCGGCGAGCTCCATCCAGGAACCCCTTCACAACATGTGTCACCGCTCTGCCTCGGTCCTGGACCGAATGAGAGCAGAGCATTCCCGCGAGGAGACACTCACAGTTCGCACAAGCAGCCCCCTTGGGACATGACTGTGCGTGCTCTACCCAGGCAGAAAAACGCACAATGTGTGTGTCATCAGGCGTCAGAAACCTGTGACACAAGTCAGCACACTTTAGAAAACTGTTCTCTCTGTGCATTTTATCTTGATGGATGGACTCGAAACGAGTAGCACTTTAGACAAACAGTCCCTGAAGATGAAAAAGATGTATGTCATCCATGCAAGGCGCCCTTATATACTTCCTGGTCACAGATTAATGACATCATGGGCTGTCGCTGGTCAATCGGATTGCCGTGATTCGATAGTAGTTTTAGACACCCGTCGCGTTCCCCAAAGCATTTTAGGACGCATTGTCTTGTTCCCTTACGAAAGGGAACATCATAATATCAACACTTGAAGATGACAATCAGTGACTTGATTTTAAGAGGACAGCTCACCTGACACTGCTTCAGATCGATTGGTTCCCTGAAGTCTGTGGTTTGTCACGCTAGATGCTACTGCCACTGCCTGGAGGAGCTCCTCAAATTGTCCCACGGACATTCAAAAGTAAGTGTGGAACCAGCCAAGATAAAGTTTAAGCTCCTGTATAAGATTAGTGTACTCCCCTTAAGACTCTGATTTTTAAGACTGGGTGCACCCAAAACCTTCTTTTCGGTCTTTTAATGAAAATGAAAAGCTTGTCTTCACTAGATGATGAAGTGTCCATGTTTTCTCAGCTGTCGCTGCAAATGTTTTGGAATGTTGGCGTTCTGTCGCAAATTTGTATTGTGGCTGATGTGAATGGTTTTAATGCAAAATATTTGCACGCAAAATCAACACAACACAACCGTCAACACAACCAGAGCTTGGGAAAGCACAGATACACACCATCACACATGAGGGTTTATTACACACACACACACACACACACACACACACACACACACACACACACACACACACACACACACACAGACACACACACACACACTGATCTCCCTGTCTATATGAGGATTTATTACACATACATGTTGTTTTAGTGACAGAAGTTCAGCTGTAGTATTAATGTAATGAAGAGACTCTATAAACATCTCACTGTTACTGATTTATCATGAGCTTCAAAGCATTATGGGTAGAATCTCTCATCAGTCTATTCTGATTCACCAACACAGTTTCACTGATGAACCAGAACCAATCCAATACCCAGGATAGAGCGACTGAGTGAATGTGGTCTGGACTGTGTGGATGAGGCTCATTGTGTCAGAAATGCTGTAGAAGGACAGAATTCCTGCACTGGGATCCACATATACTCCTACTCTATGGCTGATGGGCTTTACAGGGAGTTCAGTCTCTACATTATTGTGTTTGAATGAGTATCTGTCAGGAGAACAGATCAAACTCCAGGACTGATCATTACATCCAAACCAACACTCACTGACCCGTCCCTTCCTCCTGATGCTCTTATATGACAGTGATATAGACACACCAAACATTTCACCACTCCACTCAATCTCCCAGTAAGAGCGTCCACTCACACTCTCTTTACACAACACCTGATTAAAATATTCAAATCTGTCTGGATGATCAGGATACGGCTGCTCTGGGGGAGTGTTAGTAATCGCTCTGTTCCACCCAAATAGACAGAGGTGTTTATTCACTGTGTTTGGATCCAGAGTAAGCTGATGGGAATCTGATGGAGAGAAAACACATCACAATCAGGAATTATGAATCTGATCTTTTAATGTAGCTGAACTCTTCATGTTCAATACATCAGCAGTGTCTCAGTTCAGTTTAATCATCATTCACATGATCAACTCTAAAACTCTTCTGTCTTGTTTTCTTTCCTCTTCTCAAGGAAGAACATGAACACAATTTTTCTGCTTGTTTTCTTAGTGACTTACATTGTAGGAAGTCGCTCCTGGTCTTAGGATCAGGGACTATGGTCTTGGGATCAGGGACTGTGGAAATCAACAGACATGAAGAGTGTGATTACCATGTCAAGAGAAAATGATCCTGCATCTATTGCTAACACATGCAGAAATCCTCCAACACTTCAGATATTTAGAGAAATGTTTCTACTGTTTCCAGAGCCCATATCCTGACACAAGCACTATTGTGTTTTTTTTTTTTTTACTCTCATAGATTTTACTACCATTCACAAGCATTATACGACTGACAGACTGTAACGGTTGGAGTTAAAAATCTTTATTTGTGTTCTACTGAAGAAACAAAATCAACTATATCTTGGATGCCCTGGGGGTAATCAGATAAACATAAAATTTTCATTTTTGGGTGACCCATACGGAAATGTAATATATGTCCATATACACTCACCTAACGGATTATTAGGAACACCTGTTCAATTTCTCATTAATGCAATTATCTAATCAACCAATCACATGGCAGTTGCTTCAATGCATTTAGGAGTTTGGTCCTGGTCAAGACAATCTCCTGAACTCCAAACTGAATGTCAGAATGGGAAAGAAAGGTGATTTAAGCAATTTTGAGCGTGGCATGGTTGTTGGTGCCAGACGGGCCGGTCTGAGTATTTCACAATCTGCTCAGTTACTGGGATTTTCATGCACTACCATTTCTAGGGTTTACAAAGAATGGTGTGAAAAGGGAAAAACATCCAGTATGCGGCAGTCCTGTGGGCAAAAATGCCATGTTGATGCTAGAGGTCAGAGGAGAATGGGCAACTTTGACTGAAATAACCACTTGTTACAACCGAGGTATGCAGCAAAGCATTTGTGAAGCCACAACACGCACAACCGTGAGGCGGATGGGCTACAACAGCAGAAGACCCCACCGGATACCACTCATCTCCACTACAAATAGGAAAAAGAGGCTACAATTTGCACAAGCTCACCAAAATTGGACAGTTGAAGACTGGAAAAATGTTGCCTGGTCTGATGAGTCTAGATTTCTGTTGCGACATTCAGATGGTAGAGTCAGAATTTGGCGTAAACAGAATGAGAACACTGTTACCACTGTGCAGGCTGGTGGTGGTGGTGTAATGGTGTGGGGGATGTTTTCTTTGCACACTTTAGGCCCCTTAGTGCCAATTGGGCATTGTTTAAATGCCATGGCCTACCTGAGCATTGTTTCTGACCATGTCCATCCCTTTATGACCACCATGTAACCTTTCTCTGATGGCTACTTCCAGCAGGATAATGCACCATGTCACAAAGCTCAAATCATTTCAAATAGGTTTCTTGAACATGACAATGAGTTCACTGTGCTAAAATGGCCCCCACAGTCACCAGATCTCAACCCAATAGAGCATCTTTGGGATGTGGTGGAACGGGAGCTTCGTGCCCTGGATGTGCATACCACAAATCTCCATCAACTGCAAGATGCTATCCTATCAATATGGGCCAACATTTCTAAAGAATGCTTTCAGCACCTTGTTGAATCAATGCCACGTAGAATTAAGGCAGTTCTGAAGGGCGAAAAGGGTCAAACACAGTATTAGTATGGTGTTCCTAATAATCCTTTAGGTGAGTGTATTACAGATATTTATATAATGCATTTCTATATGGTACTGTGCAGTATGTTAAGATCATATATGTAAACAATATATATTTGTAATAATAAGTTTATTTTAACATGCAAACATGTTGTATGCATGATAGTGAATTTAGTCACCAACTAATTCCTGAGGAAACATTCTGCTCCGAATGTGAGGTAAATCATGTTCTAAGTGACCCAATCATTATAACCTCACGAGCAAAGATTCTGACCTTTACTGGGGTAGTTGAAGGTAAATATTATTAAATAAAATATTCAAATTGTTTAAAGAGTGTACTGTTATTTTGTATTTAGCTTTTCTGTTCTCCATTAAGGAATTTCAACTTACTACAAAGTATGTAGCAACTGCAGCATGATGTACAGGTACCAGGAATTCACTGATGGTATCCATAACTTCAATGACCACCTTCTGCTTTCTCTACACTTGTGTGTAATTCTTTGCAATGCTCTTCAGGTAATATGTGTAACTACTGATGTTAATAAGATAAACCTTTATTCGTCCCACAATGGGGAAATTTCTCTTCCATTGTTTTATGTAATAAGTATTATGTCTTCATACATAAGAATAGAATATGCCTAGAACTGTTAGCAGAGTAATGAGCAAAATTCCCCAGCAAAGACACAGTGCTCCATGACCACTTTGAAACCTTGAGCAGCCATGTTTATTCTTACACCTGCATCAGTTGTGGTTATCACCCCAAAGTGGTGATCATGGATCTCCGCAAGAAATGTGTCTTCAGTATTCCTTGTAAGTATGTGTTGTGTACATTGTATTACAAATGCTTTCTAAAAACGGCATGTTCCTGATTTGTGAATTTGTGTGTTGCAGTCAGTGAAATAGCCACACCACCATCAGAATTCATGGGTGATACAAACATTGTCTCTTTTTGGGAATCCGTAATGATGGAGATGATCGGCCGGGGATTTCTTTCAAGTAAGTTATTTAATGTGTAATATAATTTAGGTCTGTGTAACTAAAGAAAAAAATTTATTTAATGTATTTAATCTTGATGTCACAGAGGAAGGGTTAGGTGATGAGCTCTTTAATCTTAAGGTAAGAAGATATTAACAATGTCTAATTATGCTTCGCAACAATTTTGGTTTTAACCAAAGCCTGTCATATGTTTAGGTTGATGAAGTGAGGAAGCTGTGCAAAGAATGTGGATTGGACACAAATGGATCAAGGATGAATCTTGTGTTATGTTTACGAACAGAGATGCAAAACCGCTCCGCGTATGACAAAATCTTCCAGCAGATTTGGGCTGCTTCTGGTAAATGGCCTAACTCTCTTTAAATATCTATATAATAATAATAAATAATAATAATAATAATGATACATTTTATGAATACATAAATATGTAGGTTTGATTGAAAAAAATAATAATGATACTGTCCCAGGAGTTTAACATTTGTTTATGTTATGCTTTCATTGAAAGATGCAACATTTAATTTGCTATAAGAACCTACTTGCAATTTCAACCCACTGTATGGTATGAAGAAATTATGAAAACCTAATGAAAAACTAAACTAAATTGTGAAAGACTAAGTTAATAGTTGAAGTGTTACTTGTATTTTTTTTTTTTTTTTTTTTTTTACATTTAAGTAACCATTGTAATGATTTTTCTAATTTTCTAAATTGCACTTTCTTTAAATTGTACTTTTTACTTTTCTCTTAGGTGGTTGGGCAGTTATTACATGTCCATGTGGAGTAGTCTATTCCATCAAATTCACCATAAGAGCAGAGTCTCCCCGAGATTATGCAGACTTGCTGCTGAGTTGGAAGCGCTTTCCTAATGTTGTAATATACAGCTTTGCTAGAGGACTTGCAGCACACGTTAATCTTCGTGAAGCAGATTCTCTACCTTTCAGTCCCCATGAAGGGAGACTTGCTGAACCAACTACAGCAAATATCCAGCTAGCAAAAGAAGGCAAGCTCAAAGTTAATCTACCATGGTTGAAAAATAAGAAGGAGGCAGAGGATACCAACTGCCATCCTTTGACTGGATCATCAGAGCATTATGCTTTGTATGACAGATTCCATGAATTCAACACAAAAGACCCAAGATATGCTCTTAGGAGAGTCCAAGTAGTCCCAGAACTTTGTGGATGGGTAAATACTCAAACCGCAGAGCAACTCTTTGCTGCAATCCGCAAAAACAATTATTTCCTGAACATGCTCACACCATCAGGACACACATTTTTAATGCGCAACATCACTATTATAACACACCATTCACCATTATAACACAGCACAGAATAAGAACATGGAGGACAGCCTAAGAAAAGTTGTATCACCAAGGGATCAGTTAACCTTCAATGGTTATGGTCAGATAGTACTTGGTAAGTTTTTGTTGTTGTTGTTTTTGTTTTTTTTATATATCATCTTAAAATTTTGTCATGTGTTGCAAAATCACTTTTTCTTATACTGTATGTGAAGATACGCCTCCACAGTCCCTAAATGATAGTGAGTCCCGTGTGATATTACACACATAGACCCAGTACACTGTAAGTAATGTCATGAGATAAACACTGCACTTGCAAAATATCACTTCACTTAGTACAGTTGGATAATAATATTTGGTCTCTTTTCAGACCCCAGCCAGGGCTCGGTGATGGACATGACAGCCCTACGAAATGTGCAGCCAAACAGGGCATGCTGGATGCATCCACAAAGCAGTGACCAAATGAAGATGGTATGTTGAATTATTTAGCATTTTTGTGCAAAATGTATAATCATACTTACAATTGTTTTTGTTTTTCTAGATAAAAAATGCTTTAAATGAAAATGAATCACAACAACAATTTTTGGCTCAAGTAGGAGCAACAGTTCTGAACAGATCAAATTTTATTACCTTGGGCCATCCAAATGATGTTGAAGGGACTGTGAGTATTATCATATGCACAACCAGGCTTTTGTTTTGTGATGAGCGAGTATTAAATTTGGTTTCTCTCAAATTATTACAGATTTTGAATGCCTGCCTTTTTGCTGACTTAAAGGTAATATTTTTCCTGTCTTCTGTGTGCAGAAGACTTTTTGGATTGAGAAAGTGCACATAAGTGATTCTTTATATGCAATCAAATTAACTGTAATTTTAAATGGTATTTGTGACTTCGTCTTACTGCCTTCCTGGGCAAGGGCATCAGACCATTGGAAGATTTGTGTAAGTCTATTATGTTTAAATTATCAGTTCTCTTTAATGCAAGTAACTCTGAGGTTTTTTGACATAACTAACAATTGTATCTTCCAAGAATCATTTAACAGAACAAGTTTTGCAGATCATGAAACCGAAAAGCAGAGAGATGTATTTGCTTGATTCACTGCACGGCACTGACTTCAGCGATAGTCGTTTCATTGATCCCTACAGGTTTTTCCAGAAAAGTTCAAAAGAAGTTCAGGATTATGGTAGCTCTGTTTTGTGCCATACATGTTTTTGCATGTGTAGGGGCTCTACATAATTTTATTTTGAAGAGACTTTTATTTAGATTTTTCCCATGGGCGCGGCCATTACATGCGCGCGAAGAGTGAAAGGAGAACCGCGAGACGAGAGAAGAAGAGCAGTGATGCCCGGAGGAAGAATGCATTGGTCTTCGGGGAGTTTGCGGTTAAAGTTTCGTTTATGCCTGTGTTAGACTTCGGAAATGCATGATGTTGTTTTCTGGACTCCAATGAGTTGGTTATTGAACGTGACAGAACGAGTTTTCCGCCGTGTGTGTGTGTGTGTGTGTGTGTGCGTGCGCGTACAGCTGCGCAGAAGGCCTGCTGGCGGGAAGCAAGTGGTTCGCCGTAGGAGTGGAACACTCCCGTGTTTTCTTCCAGTTTTGCATAATTTGTTCAAATGAACTTGAAACAGGGAATGCTGTTATTGATCGTGCGAATAGGGTCCGCTGAGATGTCGGATAGGGCCGTGGCTTGTTCGCCTTCTCAATGCGCCTTCAGCTGAGATTGCGGCCTCTGTGATCGAGCTGTTGTGGTCAGGATCGCTGAGGGTTATTGAGTGAGGAGACATTACCCTCCATCCGTGGACATCATTCAGTGCCTCGTCCACTGAGAGTGGTGAAGTGCTCTAGTTTCCTCTATTTCTGCTGAACACTGGTAAGCGACCTGTTTTCTGTCAGTGAGTGATGGGAACTGAACTGGTAAATCATACAGCTGTCATTCATGGCACTGTGACTAGTGAGTTTTCCTGAAAAGGGATTCATATACTTCTGTGCACATTCCTGAACTTTTGGGAATTTTTTTTTTTTGTGAACTCGATGGACGGAGTTTAACTTTTCCATTTATTTTTTCGGGATTTCTGAATCAGCCTGAGCTTTTGGATCAGAATTGAAGTGAACTTTATTTGTTAGCGTGTAATATACTGTGAAGTATTCCAGTGTGGTGAGAAGAGAACACCGATTGTTGTTTTGTGTTGATTGAACTGAAACTGAGACTTTCTCTCTCTATTGTTTTCTACATTTTTATTTAGTTTTGACTGGACTAGAAGTTGATCTGCTCCTGTTGAAACAGGGAAACAAAAATAATCTCCATTCATTTAGTAATAATAAATATTTCTGTTAGTCGAGCTGAAACTGTCTATGCTAATTGAGTCACTTATACTAAGGAGTGGGGTGTGGTGGGTTTTGCAGACAACAACACTTAGCCCTGAGTTTTCTGCACACACATACACTTCAGGTGTCTGCCGTGTGTTGAGTAAATCCTGAAGCCCACCTCACCGCCTCACAACATACAATTAACATACAATTGTACAAAAGACTGAAAGTATTGGGTGGGAGGGCTAGGATCCTGTTGCTCACGCAATCTTCCTTCGTTAAGGGCTGAACATTTCCCTCTGCCACACATGCACTTTAAAATTGTTTCAACAATGAAAAATGAGCCAAGATTTTGTTTGGGGTTGTTCCACCCCAGTTTGTTTGTTTATTAGCATTTCCTTATTATTTTTAGTCCATTTTTGTTTTAATTGGTGTGGTTTAAATGCTTTGTGGAATACTTGCACAGCAATCCTGGGCCGTGGAAAGAGTATGGCCTGATCTCTAAGTGAGGAGTTTTCCTGTTGCCATCACTAAATTCCATTTGAGATTCAACCACACTGTTTATTATTTAGTAACTATAACATGTTTATTTCAATTTAACTCAACAGGGCTCCAAGGCAGAATTGTTTAAATAACTGTGGAGTGATTTTGCTGAGGTGAGCTATCAAAACTTTTCCCAGCATATTTTCCAGTCTGACATGGCTGCAGTAAGGAGATGGTTGTGCTTGCTCCTGTGAAGTAAGCCTGTGTGCAAGTACTTCCAATAAATAAAACACATTTATTAGTAGTAGTAGATGGAGTAGAAGTAGTTTTTTATCCTCTCTATAATAATGTTAATTTGCACACTATTTGGTATTTTATGGTGATTTTTCCTGTGTGGTGTAAATGCTTTCTAGTCAGACTGTAGTTCACTAGTTTTTTTTAATATAGTTTAAGATCAGATGCTGAAAGAAAGCTACTCAAAAAAGGCACAAAGAAATGAAGACAGATATAACTTTAACAAAAATAGGTTTGCAACCGCATCTGACAACTGATGATACAATGTTCAAGTTCCAATTTCCATAAATATTTCATGATTGATGTATTGGTGTGAATATTCTTTCTTTCTTTCTTTCTTTCTTTCTTTCTTGAGAATTGGAAATGGAAGCTGATTACATGAGTAAGGTGGGAGTTTTCCTATATGTTACATGTATGCTATTGACTAGTATTTTATACTGAATAATATTAAACACATTTTTTTTTCAGCAGATACCACCTGAGATCCTGAGACATATTCTCATGAATGTGGTCAAAGAAGATGGAGATGTGGCTTTCTTCAGACTGTCTCTGACGCACTGGCTTTTCCATGATGTTTGTGAGGCATCATTCAGAAAAGAGGCTCTTTTTGCCTGGCTTGACAGTAAGGTATTTAATTTTATTATTTTTATATTTTTACCAGTAGACAGTTCTGCACATTAATTTTAAACTGCAAATGCATTTTAAGCTTTGCTCAGAACTTTTTATTACTTTAAATCTCTTTCTTACAATAGGTGTTGTCAATTGGAGTGCATACTTCAGTGACAAGATGTATCGAGTGCCATATACACTGACCAGTTGCCTTTGTTGTGGGGACTTATCTAAAGACTTCCCACCGGGCTATACTGGAGATGGAAGGAAAGGAATGCTTTGTGCATTTTACTCAACCAAAGAGTTTGAAGGTTACTGCTCAGCAGACTGCTTCATCTGTGACGGCAATTACTATAGCCCCAAGGACAGCTAAAGGTAAATATAAATGGTCACTTGAGTGACAACTGCTTGATCTGACTGCTGTGATCAGTTTGTATATTAAACATAAATTCAGGCTGTTTTTTTTTATGTATGTACATGTTTGCAGACACTGAACAGCAAATTAAGAGGAACCTTATGCACAGATCACTGTAGACAAATTTGTATAGCCATTAAAGAAGGAATTCTTACCCTTAGCACTTTTTTTTTCTTAGCATCTATCAAGATTTCTTTTTTTGGTGCTGTGAATGTGTACTGGTAAGTTGTTTACAGACCTTGTTATATTATACTTTTAGGAATTAAAATTACAAAGACAATTACTTGACTAATTTTTGCCTCCACTCAACAGCAAATATGACCTGAATAAAATAAAATGGCTTTATTTTAAAATGTTCTGTATAAACATTTATAAAATAATACTTAAATCATGTGATTAAAAATATGTGCAAAAGTTATTTTTTTCCACATGTAGAGATAAACTAGGATAACTTAAGCGCCACATTTATGTAAATAATGACTTATTCATCAATAATTAGTTACTACTATTTATCAGTACTACTACTACAAAGGATAAAACATCTCAATACAATATTGAGCATACATGCCACTTAAGACCAGCGCATTATAACCCAGAGACCGGTACTGCGCATACGTCTATGATGTCACCAAAACACACCACCATCCAGTACGTATTGGATCTGATCCAGTTACGTCATCGTGCTACAGGCTGCAGCGAGGGGTGTCTCGAATCAATAGTGTGGGCGCCTCTAGCTGAAAATTAATGGCAATGAAACTGTGCGCTTTAACCAATCAGATAATCGCTCAGATTTAAACAGCCAATCAGATTTCGAGTTAGCAACACTGGGGCCATCTAGCAGGCGTACAATAATGTCGTCATTTTCACATCCTTTGATTGGTTTTTGATTTTTTTCCCGTACCCATGTTAACCGGTTAGAGCTTTCACACTGCACACGGATGCGGTCCGGCGATCCGTTCCAGGAGCAGTGCGGCGATCGTTTCCACACGAGTCCATTTTTTGCTGTGCTGGATGTGCTGAATTAAAGTGACAGAACATTGTTCACATTAAAACAAACATGTATTGACATGAAAATCTAGTAATTCCACAACAGATGCATATAACTGAGTCTGATCTGTTTCAAAGTCAATACATGGCCTTTTTGCCTTGGGTAAAGCAAGGAAAACAACACCACATAATGGAGAGCACTCGTCCTTTCTTGGAGGTGGAAAAACAAAGTTCTTTATGACCTGCAGGATTTCTTGTAAAAAGATTTAATAAAAGACTAGATTTTTTTTGTCTATTGTTAGTTTAATGTAAAATGTTTTTGATTTTAACATAGGGTATAACATATAGGTCTATGTTTAAATGTTTTGCTACTAACGTAATAAAGTAGGCTATACAAATATAAATAAATGAATTGAATAAAACATTTAAATGTAGTGCGTTTAAACGTGACATCTGTGAAAGAGTGTATTGTAGTGCTGACAAGCCATGTTCAGTAACAAAAAAATAAATGGATTTGAAATAAAAAAATAATGAATAAATGTTACAATAAAAGTTGCACACTGCAAACGCGGCATATGTAAAAGCACAACAGCGCGTGCTACTCCTGCACCGCATACGGACTGCAGACGGAGTATGTCTGAAACGGGCGTAATGCACAGTCACGGTGATGGAACACTACTCGATCTGTCCCGGCTAAAAACAGAACTGACTGTAATGATGACATGATGATGTTTTGTGTACAAATAATCAGTAGCCTATTTTGCTGAGTGTGGCTATAATGCATTTTATTAAATATATATTTTTTTTTATAGTCTATAGTCAACCCTGGCTAATCCGGCCTCCATATTTTCTGTGATGAATGTGACTGATTTTTTTTTTTTCCTTGTAAATTTGTTTTATTATTTATTATATTATTTTTAACATTTTCATATTGTTTTAACATTTGTATACAGTTTTGTGGGTTTAATTCATTTTTAATGAAAAACACTTTGTATTCTCTTTGAACATCTCCTGAAATAACTTTGTCATGCTTTTGATTGTTCAAAACAGTTGGTGAGATTTTTCAAGAACCATTTATGCTGCTGCATTTTCTTTCCTTTAGAATTTGCACCAAAAAAGCACAATTTGCCTTTCAAATCCCTGGGAAAACATCGGGTTACGACTGTAACCCTTGTTCCCCAAGAAGGGAGAACGAGTGATGACACTCTGGGAACGCCCTCAGCGTAGTGTGTCTGACGCATCAGTGAAATCTATCCAACCCTGATTGGTGCTTGGATAGATGATGGTATAAGCGGAAGCTACAAAGGGGACGCTGGCACACAAACACATTAGCTTATTTGCGATGAAGAGAGCACTCTGCCCATGATGGGTGTGGCGACACTCTGGGAACGAACTACCCACTATGCCACACCGTAAGCACGCCCATCCTAGTGTGAAGCTGGGAGACCAGGCACACTTAGGACGCGAGCACCCTGACACCTGACGTCACCGGGAGTTGCAGACTGTAGAATCTTACGATGGTGTACGGGGTGGCCCAACCGGCCACCTTGCAAATCTCCTGAAGCGAGACGCCAGAAAGGAGGGCCACCGAGGAGGCTATGCCCTGGTAAAATGAGCCCTCACGGCCATCGGTGAAGGCAAATTGTGCACCTGATAAGCTGTGGCTATACCCTGGACAATCCAATTGCTGATTGTCTGTTTCGATGCAGACAGCCCCTTCTTGGGTGAGCCAAAGCACACCAACAACAGGTCTGACTTCCTCCACTGGGAAGACTTCTCCAAGTAAATTCTTAGAGCTCTGACCGGGCGGAGCAGGTGAAGTCTTCCCTCTTCCGCTGTCATGTGAGGTGGAGGATGAAAGGCCTGAAGAACCACTGACCGTGCCACATTAGATGGCACCTTGGGCACGTAGCCTGGTCTGAGATGTAAGATGGCCTTAACTCCGCCGGGGGCAAACTCCAGGCAAGTTGGCGTAACAGCCAAGGCCTGAAGGTCCCCCACTCTCCTCAGAGAGGTGAAAGGGAGGAGAAAGGCCACCTTCAAGGTCAGGTTCTTTGCCTCAGCCGACTCCAGTGGCTTAAAGGGGGCCTCAGCCAATCCTTCAAGTACCACCGCCAGGTCCCAGGTTGGGACTCTGGAGCGATTCGCAGGCCTCATCCTACGAGCCCCACGGAGGAAACATACAACCAGATGGTGCCTCCCGAATGGCCCATCACCTATAAGCGAGTGTAAAGCCCCATTGGCAGCCACATACACCTTAAGCGTACTCGAGGACTCCCGGGAGCAGAGCGATCAGGGGAAATGCGTACAGACACAGCCTCAGCCACTTCTGCATCATGGCGTTGGATGCCCCACTGGGGTTGGATGCGTGAGGGAAAACCATAGTAGACAGTGGGCCGTCTCTCAAGACACAATCAGATCCACTTCCACTGGGCCGCACCTCTCGCATATGGCCTTCACCACCTCTGGGTGAAGTCACCACTCCCCGGGCCTCAGCCCCTGCCTCGACAGGACATCTGCTCCCTGGTCTGCTCCCTGGCATAGAGGGCATGACCTCAGATCCCCCTGATGATTCAGATACGAAATTACAGACATATGGTGACCGTGGAGGTCTGGGAAAAAGCTCAGAGTTTTGTAGACCGCTAGAATTTCCAGGTGATTTATATGCCGGGAAGGATGCCAGGTCTCCCACAAACCTTTCGCAAATCGGCCTTCCATGACCGCGTCCCAACCAGTGAGGGAGGCGTCTGTTGAAATGGTTTTCCGGCAACATGATGCTCCCAACACTGGCCCCTCGGACAGAAAGGTTTCTTCCATATGATGAGGGAACGAGGCCATCTGCGCATTACACTGAACAAACGGAATGGATTTCCCCTTGGGGAAAATCCCTTGGTTTTCAGCCAGCACTGTAGGGGTCTCATGTATAACAGGCCGAACAGAATTCTGTTGGGCGCTGCTGCCATGAGCCCCAGCAGTCTCTGGAACAGCTTCACAGTGAGGCTGCGGCCTAATTTTGCTCTGGAGACCATCACCTGTATGGACTCGATACATGCAGGGGATAATTGTGCCCTCATCGCAGTCGAGTCCCATACAACTCCCAGGAACAGGGCTCTCTGGGAAGGTGTTAAGTCTCAGCCCCAAGCACCGAATATGGGCCAGAACGACACCTCAATGCCGAACTGACATTCCTCGAGACTGGGCCAATATAAGCCAGTCGTCGATAGAATTCAGTAAACGGATGTCCTGGGGGAAAGAGCTAGGCCGAAAGGAAGAACCCAATATTGGTACGCGTCTCCCCCGAAAGCGAACCTCAGGAACTTCCTGTGACATGGAAGGATGGATACATGGAAGTATGCGTCTTTAGATCTATCGTGACAAACCAGTCCTCGAACTGAATCTGACTCACAATGGCTGGAATTGTGAGAATCTTGAACCTGAATCTCCTCAGAGAGCGATTCAAGTGCCTCAGATCTAATATTGGACGCAACCCCCCATCCCTCTTGGGAACTATGAAGTACTGGCTGTAGAACCCGGACTCCCTGTCTGGCAGAGGAACATGCTGTATGGCCTCCTTACCAACAGGGAGTGAACCTCTAGAGGCAGATGGAGCAGCATGCGTTTGCTGGAAATCGGTGTGGCCCGAGTGTCATGGACGGCGGGATCACAACATCGACTTCCAAAGAGTAACCCTAACCCTAACCTTGATCGCTCCTACCCGGGAGGGGGGGCTGGCCAGCAGGAGCCTCATCTAAGTTAGCAACTCGACAGGGCCGCAACGACTTCGGCGGACTCTGCGAAATTTGCTGAAAGCCAATGTGTCCCGCGGCGCATGAGGCAGCGAGAACAATATTCTCTGAGGGCTCCGTGGAGGAGCAAAACCTCACAATGCATGAAAGCAACCCACTCAGGAAACTGCTCATGCATGTCATGCTCCCATCTCAGATGAATATACAGACAAGTGAACACGCTAAGGATGATAGGCTGATAATATCTAACTTCTCAAAGTCAGATAATATTTAATTTTAATTCCTCAGAATTAAATGCAGCCATAATCATCAGATGATACTGTTTTAATATTTATTTATATGGACTCGTCATCTACACGCTGCCTCGGCAAACACAAGATTCGATCCGTTCACAATATATTTGGCTTTCACCCCTCGAGATGAAAGTCCACAGGCGCGAGGCTGAAACATCCGAAAAGCGCACGGCTGTACGCGTCAAGATATTTCTCAGTGAACACAGCCAGCACCCTCAGGAGCTGACTGCCTGCCTCGCACCCAAACAGTATCACATGCACACCGATCGCATGTGTTCACTCATTGCAGACCCGTAATCTATGCACTGCCTCAGCAATTATGAAGTGGCGGGCTCCTTTTTTGTTTTTTATTACTTCACTCCCTCGATGCTGTGCATGTCTACAGCTCAAGCATCTGGTTCGCCATCCCGGGGGAAGAAGCCACAGTGCGGGCTTCCGCACGGGAAGGGAGAACACCTCGAGAGCTATCTGAGCGCTCTTATTTTATGAATGAAGCGGCGTGTCTGGGGCTTTAACGTCACCCGCCTCAATGCTGAGCACATCGGACTCCTCAGAGTCAGACAGCTCGAGCATCAGGTTCTCTATGATCTAAGCCGCCGCGCTGCCTCAACAGATGCGGGACAGAACCACGGGACTCGCAAGCCTGCCGACTTCACAAAATACTCTCTTTTTTGGACAAACAACACCAAATCGACAGACAATTTCAACACAGAGCGCTTGCTGAAGAGCAAAAAGCTAATGTGTTTGTGTGCCAGCGTCCCCTTTGTAGCTTTCGCTTATGCCGTCATCTACTACGTCATGACGCAGCACCAATCAGGGTTGGATAGATTTCATTCATGCTTCAGACGCGCTACGCTGAGGGCGTTCCCAGAGTGTCATCACTCGACGACACAGTGCAAGTTCCTTCGAAGGGGAACCGTAATTGAGTTTCCGTGGTCGGAGAACTCAAAAGTTAGTCTACTACAAAAATGCATGGAAACCCCGGAGCAGATCAATGCTTCTGTTAGATATGATGTGTGTGGCGCAGCTGTGAAAGGAGACTTGTTGAATTGTGTTAATTGGGTTTCCTGCTTTAATGATTCAAGATTCAAGATTCAAGAGTTTTATATGTCACATACACAGTTATATACAGAATATACAACCGGCAGTGAAATGTAAACAGGTCCGCTCCATGGACAGTGCAAATTCACAGTTAAAAACACAAGGAAGAAATTATAATAGAAATAGGATAAAAAAGTACTATCTATCTATCTATATATATATATATATATATATATATATATATATATAGTACTTTTTTGTCTATATCTGTAGAATTATAAATAATCAAGTCAAGAGAAAAAAAAGGTAACAAATAAGGATAAAGTGGAATAAAATAATTGAAGTAGACTTTGCAGTGAGTAAACTGTAGACTTATAAATATGTGGTTAACAAATGTATAAGAGTATAATGTGCAAACAGGTTTATAACAGGTTGTTACACAGTAACAACGAGAACAGAAAGTGCAGTGCAATGACAGTGTATCGATGTTTATCCTGAAGTGAAGTCACGTGACGTTAAGTTCAGGAGTCTGATGACCTGGGGAAGAAGCTTCTCCTGAGTCTCTCAGTTTTGGCCATCAGGCTTCGGAAGCGCT
>CM031959.1:16725818-16760818 GCA_018749465.1 Paracanthobrama guichenoti | reverse complement strand
ATACTGACATTGCACTGCACTTTCTGTTCTCGTTGTTACTGTGTAACAACCTGTTATAAACCTGTTTGCACATTATACTCTTATACATTTGTTAACCACATATTTATAAGTCTACAGTTTACTCACTGCACAGTCTACTTCAATTATTTTATTCCACTTCTTATTCTTATTTTTTTACTTTTTTCCTCTACTTGACTTGATTATTTATAATTCTACAGATAGAGATATTTTATATATATATATATATATATATATATATATATATATATATATATATATATATATATATATATATATATATATATATAGATAGATAGATAGATAGATAGATAGATAGATAGATAGATAGATAGATAGATAGATATATAGATAGATATATAGATAGTACTTTTTTATCCTATTTCTATATAATTTCCTCCTTGTGCTTTAACTGTGAATTTGCACTGTCCATGGAGCGGACCTGTTTACATTTCACTGCCGGTTGTATATTCTGTATATAACTGTGTATGTGACAAATAAAACTCTTGAACCTTGAAACTATATGTTGTTTTCTCTCTTTTTATCTATTTATATCTGTATAACTTGTTACATGTTTATTGCTTAGGCAACATTGTACTATCCCACAGTCATGCCAATAAAGCTGAACTGAACTGAGAGAGAGAGACAGAGCGAGAGAGAGAGAGAGAGAGAGAGAGAGACACAGAGAAAGTTTTGGAAAACTTTTTCATTTCATCCTCTTGTTTGTCACAGTGATTTTCTTTAATACTTTGTCTGTAGATAGAAGGAAGAACTGAAAAAATTCCTTCATTATTTTTTCCATAAATCTAACAGACTTAATGCCTGTCAAACTACACAGTTCTTGGGGACTTTTCCACTTGTTTCCAATCTTTAGATTAGACAAACATGTGCATCCTGCTTTTACCATCGAAGTTTGCAAAGTTTTAATTTTCAACACATTTGCTTGTATTAGAGGATTGTTAAAGAGTGGTTCATTATTTATCCAACCTTCAAGGTCTGAATCTCTCTTTATTTGAAAGACAGAACTCCACACTTTCACAACTGATTTATAAAATAAAGATGAATCATTCCATTCCATATCTTTCAAACTGATTAAAAACAGATTAAAATCATATTTAAACAAATTCATACTGCGTAATAAGGAACAAGCTGTATCAGCCCAACAGATTTTTCCTGAGTACAGCAACTTCTGTGCAGTCTGCAGTCTGAACGCTTTGATTCTGCTCTTTATATCTATTAAGCCTTGTCCATCGTCACTGACAGGTAAATATAAAATGGCAGATTTAACCCAGTGCTGCCCAGACCAAAAGAAATCATTAATTCTCTTGTGTAGTGAATGAACTACATCATCAGGTGGATTCAACACATTTAGTTTATGCCAAAGTGCTGAAGCAGCCAGATTGTTTGCGACCAAGACTCTCCCCCTAAATGATAACTGAGGCAAGATCCATGACCACCGTAACGGTCACACATCTTATCATACATTCCTTCCCAGTTCTTCTGAATATCAAAGTCAAGTCAAAGTCAGCTTTATTGTCAATTCTGCCATACGTACAGTACATACATACAGAGAATTGAAATTCTATGACTCTCAGACCCTAGGTGCCTAACAACAACAAAACAATAACAACAAAAGTTTAACAGTAACAACAACAGAAGAAAGATTTAAAAAAAAAAAAAAAAAAAGATATAGTTCTCAGTTCCTAAATAAATACCCAATATTTTTAGGCCTTCTTTACCCCATTTCACACCTCCTGATAATACTGGTGACTCTTCTTCTGACCAATTCCCTAAAATAAAACCTTCACTTTTTCCCCAGTTTACCTTTGCTAAAGAGGCATTTTCATATTTCTTCAAAACTTCTTCTAAAACAATCACATCTCTTTTGCTTTTGATGAACACTGTAACGTCATCAGCATATGCAATTCAATTAACAAGCCTTCAATTAACAAGCCATCCAAATGTTTCCCCAATTGTCGAAGCATAGGTTCAATGGCTAAATATAGCATTCCTGACAAAGGACAACCTTGTCTAATACCTCTTTTTGTAATGATACTGGTTGACTTAGCCCTCCTCCAACCTTCAACATTGTAGAAACACCAGAATATAACAGTTTGATCCATGAAAAAAAAAAAAAAAAAAAAAAAAACACCAAAACTGAAAGCTTCAAGGGAACTAAACAAATAAAAGTGACTGACTCTATCTAATGCCTTTTCTTGATCAATTGCAAATATTCCCTTTTTGCAATATCTATGATATCATGAACAAGAAAAATGTTATCCATTATATTTCTGCCAGGAATACAATAAGTTTGATATTCATTCACTGTATGTTCTAAAAACAATTTCAATCTATTTGAAAGACATTTTGCTAAGATTTTATAGTCGGTACACAAAATTGCCACTGGTCTCCAGTTCTTTAAAAAAACGAAATCACCTTTTTTTTGGTAACAAAGATAACATGGCTCTCCGACAGCTTGTTGGCAGCTCTTTTTTTTTTCTGTAAGATAATTTAAATACATCAAATAAATCATCTTTTAATAAGTCCCAAAACTCAGGCGGAAGGCCATCAATTCCTGTTGCACGTCCACTGGATAACTGATTAACAGCCTTTGTTATTTCACCAATGTCCATTTCAAAATCCAGTTGATTCCTCTGTGTATCAGTCAACTTTGGTAAATCTTTAAAAAGGTCCTCCATACATCCAATGTCACATGGACCATCCGAAAAGAGTTCTGTATAGAAGTCAATAGCCATTGTTCCCTTTTGTTCAGTCACTCCGAGTAACATCAGTGACTGACAAATGGGGGTTTCGCTTAGAAGCCTATCATCTTCGAGATCTAAGAAAGCGCCCAATGGCAGTGCCAATGCCATGGGCATGCAGAATTTGCATGCGTAACTCCGCCCCACAGCGTGGGTATAAGGAAGTACGCAAACCACATCGCATTATGTTTCTGCTTCGGAGCCAAGAGTACATACTCTTCACTCCACAAAGCCTTCTGAGTTAATTTTGTCAGCCTCTTCGAGATGAGCAACCTTCCAGTTGGTGTTGGTGTTACAGCGTGTTCCAGCGATCGCATACTTCCTGCCTGCTGATCTGTGCAGTGATTTGCATACAGCTAGTGTGCATTTCCCTGGGTGCTTCGGCATCGACTGCGAGGTTTTCCTCTCACAAAAGGGCTCACACGTGGCGCGTCCTTTTCAGGATGTCTCGCCTGTGTGCTTCTGGGTGCGGCCAGTCTCTGCCGCCCTCTGATGGGCACATGCACTGTCTGGTGTGTTTGGCCTTTCAGCACGCTCAGGCAGCGCTTGTGGATGAGTCATGTTCTCACTGCGGGAACATGACCATCTCGGTGCTGCAGTCGAGACTCAATGAACTCCTCACCGGAGCAAGAGTCCCCTCTGCCACACCCCAATCTGCGATCTCCACGCGAGGCGGCACTTTGGCTGGTGGCCAGGGTGACCTGAGGGTGATGGTGTGGAATCAAGCTCCGACACTCATGCCTCGGCCCATACCTTTAGCGCACTGTTCCCCCCATGCACTCAGATGGCAACACCGGGACCAGCACCTGCTGCCCTGTGTGTTTCGTCTGGTGCCGCAGAGGACGACGAAATGTCGGTCGCCGCTTCTCAAGGTGGGCTAGAGTCCTCTGAGGATGATGGTTCGGCTGTGCTGCTGCCTTCGGGTGTGCCAGCATTGCCCGAGTCGGACCCGGAGCTGACAGACATGCTTGCCCGGGCAGCCACGGGTCTCGGGTTGGAGTGCAACCCTCTGCCTCGGCCCGAGCACTCGCGGTTGGACGATTGGTCTTTGGGGGCGGGGCGTTCTGACACCCATCAGACCACATCCTCAATACCCTTCTTCCTGGAGGCGCATGAGGAGGTCACGTGGTCCTGGTTGTCTTCCCGCGACTGTTCGATGACCCCCTCTGCCCTTGTTGGGGCCGCGGTTAAAGGGTACACTAGGGTTCCCCCAGCTGAACACGCTCTGTTGTGATGCAACTGTGTCCGCAGGGTGCTTCAACCTGGCATGGCGACCCAAAGCACTCCTCCGAGGCCTGTAGGTTCACATAATCCTTGGTGGCGAAGACCTACAGAGCCGCGGTGCAGGCCGCCGCCTCTCTGCATGCCATGGCTACCCTTCAGGCCTACCAGGCTAAAGGTGCTGTGTGACATGCACGAGGGCAGAGCTGACCCAGGGCTCATACATGAGCTGCATGCCACCACCGACCTCGCCCTCCGGGCGACGAAGATGGCCGCACACTCCCTGGGCGAGGTGATTTCCACAGCTGTGGTCCAGGAGAGACATCTATGGCTCAACCTGGCCAATATGCAGGACGCCGAGCTGACCTGGTTCCTTCTACGGTTTGCCTTCGAAGGGCGGGCATACCAGTACGTGGTCCTCCCATTAAGGTTTGCTCTGTCCCCTCGTGTCTTCACGAAGATTGTTGAGGCAGCCCTTGCGCGGCTAAGGCAGCACAGAGTTCGCATCCTGAACTACCTCGACGACTGGCTCATACTGGGTCACTCTCGAGGGCAGGTGTGCGAACACAGAGATTTAGTGCTCCAGCACTCCAGCCCATCTGGCCTTCGGGTCAACTGGCAAAAGAGCAAACTCTGCTCAGTGCAGAGGATCTCTTTTCTTGTTATGGAAATTGACTCGGTCGCCATGTGCGCGCAGCTTACAAGTGAGTGTGCGCAGTCACTGCTGACTTGCCTCCATCGGATCGAGAGCAAGGGTGCGGTTCCACTGAAATTTTTTCAGAGGCTCCTGGGGCATATGGCATCTGCAGCCGCAGTAACTCCGCTCGGATTGCTTCATATGAGACCGCTTCAGCACTGGCTTCGCGATCGGGAGGGAGGTCAAGGAGCAGGTAGGAGGGAGGACCTCCTCTCTCAGAGGAATTGGTAAAAGGTAAGTCAGCACGACCTGGTCATCAGGTTCCTGAGGGGCGCCAGAAGACCTCATCCTCCTCGTGCTCCCTTCGTACCCTCTTGGGACCTCTCTGTAGCCTTAGATGCTCTGCAGAGGCCCCCCTTTGAGCCTTTGTGATCAGCCTTGGCACTGCTCTGTCCAGTACGCGCCCTCCGCGCCTACGTAGACAGGACGCAGTGTTTCAGGACCTCAGACCAGCTCTTTGTCTGTTATGGTGGGAAACTGAAGGGAAAGGCTGTCTCAAAGCAAAGGTTGTCCCACTGGATAGTGGACGCCATTGTTTTGGCTTACCAGACGCTGAGGCATCCATGCCCCCTTGGGGTCAGGGCCCACTCTACTCGGAGTGTGGCCTCCTCTTGGGCTTTAGCGCATTGGCAATTTTTAAAAACCTTTATCCTTTCTGCACCATTGTTGGGTGCATAAACATTAACAAAGACGAATGAAAACCCCATCAAATTAGCATGAACAGCCAAAATTCGACCCTTCTCCATTTCATCACTTGATTCAAAAGCTATGCCAGTTCTCTTCGAGAACAAAATAGCAACACCACCCTTAGTATTAGTGCCATGTCTTAAAAAAATATGGCCTCCCCACCACTTTTTCCATTCTATCTCATTAACTATGTCACTGTGTCTCTTGTAAGAAAATTGTCCATATCCTTATTTTCAATATACTCTTTCAACACTGCTCTTCTTCTGCCATCCCTTTCTCCATTAATATTAATTGTTCCCATCTTTATACTTCGCATTGAAAGAAAATAAAGATCAAGAAAGAAAAAAAGAAGGGTTAGCAAAGAAAAATACAGAAAAAACACCCCAAGTGATTTAATAGTTGTTAGGTCTTTTTCAAGGGCCATTTTTCTTCTCAGTTCAGTTTAATTTTTTTAAATTTTTTTTATCTAAATCTTTTCCGTCTACTTAATTCATCATAACTGGCTGTCATAACTGAATTTTTACAGCTGACTGCAAGAATTTTTTCATCCAAACTTTCATCCTTAAGGAAAACCACCACTGCTTTGTTCATCCTTGACGCTGAAATTATATTTCCATATCCAATCTGTTCACCAACAGCGACAAGCACGTCTTCCATTAGAACATTAGACATTAGAAACCGCGTCAGGTACACACCTGACTCCATGGCGGAGCGAGAGTGAGGCTACACCCCCACTCAGGTGAGCCTCCATCTCAGGCCTCCATCACGAGGCCGAAAAACTTCCGAGAACACAAGCGTGTATGATACTCGAATTTAAGTTAATACAATTATACACAAAAAAGAATAAAGAAAAACAAAAGAAAGAAAACAAGGACAAAACCCACCTCACCTGTTTATTACTCTCAGAACCCAAAACCCCCAGCATGCAAAGCAAGAGAGAGAGAGATACACAGAGAGAGAGAGACAGAGAGAGAGAGAGAGAGACCCTTAAAGTTTTATTTCACAATAAATATATAAAAACATAACCAAAAAAACAAACACCTCCTTAAAAAATAAATAAAAAATACAAAACCACTTCCATTTTTATATCACTCCAAAACTTAATTGGTAACCTTGCCCTTCATCTCAATATCATTTACCATTTCATAGTATGCAAACTCCAGCATCAAACGTCCCATAATAAAACCTTTTAACATATGCACTGGATCCACTCCACTTAAATTAAGAGTCCTATTCTTCCTGGTTAACCAAATGGCCATTTTTGCTTTAACAAAAATAAAAATTCAATAATACTACTTTTTGTTTCTTTGAAGCACTATAATTAGGCCCAAATATAAATAAACCATTAGTAAACAAAAAACCTAACTTTTGGCAAACATCTTTTAACAAACAAAAAGTTCTCTTAATCTTGAACATTCAACAAAGAGATGATTCACAGTTTCAGATACCCCACAAAAAAACTACAATCTACACTATGTAAAGGATTCAGATGTGCTTTGTATCTGTTTGTAACTATAGCCCAATGTACAATCCGCCACTGAAAATCACCCAATCTTTTTTCAATAGGCTTCTTGTACAGGGACCTCCAACTACCTTTCAGGGAAGATCCTTGCTCAGTTACACCAATCCATTTGGACTCTTTCACTTTTTCCAGAGTTCTTAGATTGAGCACTTTAACACAGATCATGTACAGATCCTTCTTGGAAAAAAGTTTAAAATTTCCAGGTTCAGGTGTTCTAAAAGTCAATAAACTCCCATCAGTCTCTTCCCAATCTCCCACTTCTGCATTCACGTGTAATTCAGGGAATAGTCCATCAAAATTCTCCATATGTTGTAGCTGAAGACACAAAAGATTCTTTATTTCTTCCAGCAATCTTTGAAGAGACCGAATGTCTGTTTTAAGATACAATTCTTCTGCTGTTATCCACTTGTTGTCAATCTTTAAATGTCCAATTTTTGAAATGCCAGCTTTTATCAGATTATTACGTAGAGTGTCTGAATTCAGTAGCTCATTAGACAGAAGTCCATTAAAAAGCAAAGGTTCTTCCAAAGTCCAGACGTTAACTCTTTCCACAGAAAAAAATCTGCCACACTTGTACAGCTGAAGCATAAAAGGATGCAAGTCCGTTAAGGTCCATATTCTTCAAGTTCATTAAAAACAGATGTCTGTCAAGACCCAAACGACCAACCCTCCTCAATAGGGCACATGCCACTTCCATCCAATTCTGATCTTGGTGATAAAGAAACCTTTGGACAGTCTTTAGACGAAAAGCCACATACCTGGATTTCAATTCAATTAGGCCTTGTCCTCCTTCATGAACTGATAGATACAACACTGCTTCTTTCACCCAGTGCATTCCAGACCAAAACAAATTAACAAGAACTCTCTGGATATCCGCAAAAAAATCCATTGGTGGATCCAAAACATTTAACCTGTGCCACAGGGTGGATGCAACTAAATTGTTAATCACCAGCACTCTTCCCCTATATGATAGCTGAGGCAGCAACCAGTTCCATCTAGACAACTTAGCACATACGTTATCCTTTACATTCTCCCAATTCTCCCAACTCCTCACTTCCTAAATAAATCCCTAAAAATGTAAATCCTGTTTTTCCCCATTGTACATTTCCAGGAAGAAATGGTAAGGCCTCTGTTGAATGTTCATTACACCACAAAGCTTCCGATTTACTCCAATTTAACTTTGCAGATGATGCCTTTTCATACACATTAAGACACTTCTTAATCGTGTTTACATCTTTTTGATTCTTAACAAATACAGTGATATCATCTGCATATGCCGTCAATTTCATTTCATTATGAACACTGTTTCCTACACGTAAACCAGACACATTTTTCCTAAAACACAACAAAGGTTCAACTGCTATTGCATACAATTATCCAGACAAAGGACAGCCCTGTCTGATTCCCCTTTGCAGTTGTATTGGTGGACTTAAACCACCTCCAATTTTTACTGAACATGAAGCATTTGTGTACAAAGCCTTAATCCAGGAAAGAAAAACATGTAATCTGTGCAATTTCTTTTTCTAATTCACTTATTCTTTTCTTAATCTTTGTTGTAGAGAAAGAAGAAAACTGTTGACAAAAAAATTCTAATTTGTGTTTTTCCCAACTCCCACCACTGAATTAGGTTTTCATATTCTCCTTTCTGAGAAACCCAAGACTCCCAAAAATATTTGAATCTTTCAATAAAGTCTTTCTCCTGTAACAACCGTACATTCAATTTCCAGTATGGACTTTTACACTGGGTTTGTGACAGATTACAAGAAACAAAATGATGGTCTGAAAAACTACATGGTACAATGTTCGCAGCCACAATCCTATTATTAGTCCTTTTACAAACATAGAATCTATCCAGTCTAGCTGCACTTATTCTCTCTTGTGAAACTTTTACCCAAGTATATTGTTTAACTTTTAGATTCCTCTCTCGCCATACATCCAACAACTCATTTTGAATAAGAACGTTTTTTAAAACAGATGATTCAAAATCTGGTTCAGTATTATTCCTATCTAGAGTAAAATCAACTGTACAATTCCAGTCACCTCCTATTATTAGAAAATCATCTGAATTTATATTTTTCAAGTATTCACTCAGTTTTTAAATAGAATTAGTCTATCTGCACTTCTGTTTGGAGCATAAATATTAACAAATATGAAGGTATAATCAATCTTTGCCTTTACAACAAGAAGGGTTAGGGTTAGGGTTCTTCTTTTAACAATATATCTACATTGAGGTAAGATGAAAAAATGATGGCCACCCCAGCACTTCCTGCAAAAACCTTACATGTGAATCTTAAGAAGCTTAAGAAACTGTTAATAAGCCTTGTTTTTCTCTATTTCTCACACCGTTTACATTTAAAGAACTAACTCTTAAAGTTTGCATGCCAACAGAGGGGAAAAGAAACAAGAATAAAAACAGACAGAAGGAAGGAAATAGATAAGAGCAGCACCCATAGCCATGTGAACCTACTTATTCTTTTTCTTTCCCTTTAAACTTTTTACGAACTACTGTAGCCAGTTTTTTCAAACGAAATCTTTTTTGTTTGGATATAACATCACAACCTACACTTTTCTGAACACTCATAACTGACTTCAAGAATTTAACAGCATCAGGAAACACCTTCAGAACATCTACTTTCTGCCCTTTTGTTTGATCCAGAAAGACATTGATTTCTTCCGCAGTATACAAATCTCCAGATGATTGACTCAACTCAAAATCAGAAACTTCTGAAAGACTGTCACTATCACATCTTGATTCATCCACATACACGTCATCAACACTCCCAACAAACTGCACACCGCTTCCACTAGCCTTTCCCATGTCATTCTCATTACTGCACAGAAAGCTCTGTTCAGCTCCATGTGAAACACCAAGCACTTTGGGAAGAGATCCATCACTCTCCTCTGATCTCGACTCCTTGTCTGACTCCGCATGTCCTTCTGAAAACTGTATGTTCCCAAGGGAATGAGTACATCCACTGTTAGTTGTACTTTTATCCTGAAACTCCTAACTTTTTTTTTCCATTTTGCAATTTTTTTTTTTTTTTTTTCAGTTGTGCAAACATTTCTTTTACCAGTGTAGGTCTTTTTTCGATTTTGTCACTAGTTGTTCTGCGATCCGACTGATTTCTTGGTTTCATTTTGTTTTCTATGAGGACAAAATAATTTCTATGAGGACAAAATAATGGAAAGTCTCCACATTCAAAATATTGTATACTTTCCGTTGTAGTGAAAATCACGTAAGAGCTCTCACCGTGTTGTATACGGAAGGACACTTCCAAATACTTTGTCGGTGCGTTCAAAAACATGAAAACCTGCCTCTGAAAAGACATTACGTGCTTCAGTGCTTCGTTCTTACAGCCAAGCGGAACAGTTTTAATTGCACTCGTGAACTTTCCAAAGTGACTTAGTTCTTTTGTGATCGCTTCATTTGTTATGAACGGGGGAGCGTTCGAGATTATGACACGCGTCACAGGTGAACACAAAGGTGACACCTGCACAAAAGTTTCCGCTATTTCAATGCCACTCTCTACAAGCACATTCACAACCTTCTCTTCTTCCAGAAACACAACAACGGCCTTGTTCATTCTAGACGCTGAAATAATCTTATCATGACCAACAACATTGCCCATAGCCATAAGTACATCTTCCACCGTACAACCTTGGTCAGGAAAACATTTGCATCCATTTCCAATGGAGAACACCGACGTTCCCTCATTAGAAAGTGAGGCCATGTTTAACCTCCACAAATGGAAGCTACCAAATAATAATTCTTACCAATCCTTGAAAAAAAACATGACATACAGATAAAAGGAAAGAAAATTACAGATCAATCAATCAGCTCTCACACACACCTCACCACACCAAACACATGCATGTGCACGAGAAAGAGAGAGAGACAGACAGAGAGAGAGAGAGAGAGAGAGAGAGAGACAGAGACAGAGACAGAGAGAGAGACAGAGAGACTTTTTAATAAAAAAAGTCAAAAAACGAACACTTCATTATACCTCATAAATAATCACATTACAATTAAAAAAATAAATAAATTAAATTAAAAGCACTCACTCAAAATAACCACTATAACTACCTCACCAATTAAACATTACTTCCCCATCCTCACAAAGCGCTCTAGAATACTTGCAACCACAGATAAACAGTGTTTTGTTGAAAATAAAACCCAAATTCCCAAGTAATCTTTCTAGACATGTATATAGTGGAACCAATCTAGAACACTCAGTAAAAACATGAAAAACAGATTCTGGTAAAGAACAGAAAATACAAGATGATAAAACATTCAAATTAAATTCAGAAACATGAGAATTAGTGGGTAACACACAATGTAATAACCTCCACTGTAGGTCTCCGGATTGTTTAGGTAGAGGACCCTTATAAAAAAAAGCCTCCATGAAGGAGAAAGTGCAACAGGCAAGGTTAAAAATTCTCTCCATTTTGTATCACCTCTGTCCTTAATTTGCTCAGAATTATCCACTTTGACACACAACCGATATAGATCTTTTTTTCCGATCACCTGAAAATCAAGCTCTTGCAATTTATCAAATTTCAGGAGCTTTACTTCATGATCATCTTCAAAACCAACTTTGGGAGACACAAATAACAAAACTCTAGAAGGGCCTCCAGACAAGAAACCGTTAACAAAGAGGAGGAGTGTGGAGGGAAAAGCTGCTTTCAACCCACCTATGAGCCACTCTATCGTCCTTACTGATCTAACACCAGCCTGATTACCAATGTCTATCATTGACCTCCATTTTCTAGACGAGGTATCAATCAAACCTGAAACTTTTGTCAATCCCTTTTCCAAAAGATTTTTAACAACTGTATTGGATGTACCACAATTATCACCTAAAAAGAAGTTGTAAAACAGTGGTTCTTCAAGACCAAAATGATTATTTTCATGTCTAATCAACTTAAAACCTGTCCAGGAGTTTAACACAGAAGCATAACATTTTACATCAGATGAAAACTTCCCAACATAAGATGACATTAAAAACAAATGCCTATCAAGACAGAACCCCCCCAAAAGTTCTGAGCAATGCCAGACCAAACATCAGTCCCAAGGAAAACACCCAGCACTTTGAACCCCTCTCGACTCCAGGAACAATTCTGAGGAAGTCCTGGAGGGCCCACATTCTCCCATTCCAAAGATCTTTCCAAAGATTCTCTGAGGTTCTGAGGTCGACGGACGCTGTTGATATGCCATCCAGCTTGTTCCTCAGTGCAACCAAAAGTGGTTCAATTGCAATGGCATACAGAATTCCTGAGAGACCACACCCCTGCCTTATGCCTCTGCTTGCACTGAAAGGTCTTGTAAGGGTACCTGTTGTAAGGGTATTCATTTTCAGTATGCTGTATATGTCAGTATACAACAGTTTAATATAAGCAATAATAGATGGACCAAAACCAAAAGCCTCAAGGCACTTAACCACAAAACCAATATTAAAATGATGCACCTTAGAAAAAGAAATGAAGTCTCAAATCAAAGAAAGGTTATCAAAAATAGTCCTTCCTGGAATGCAGTGTGACTGATCTGGATGAATCACAGAGGAAATGTAGAGTTTGACTCTGTTGGTTAAAGATTTTGAAAGTATCTTATAGTCAACTCCGAGTAAAGAGACCAGACGCCAATATCTAATATCTTCAAGATCACCCTTTTTAGGTAATAGGGTACCCACAGCTCTTCTTAGACTTGGTGGAAGTGAACCTCTCTCAAAATTCTCCATGAAAGCGGCAAACAAATCCTTTCCAATGACTGGCCATAAATGTTCATAAAATTCTGCATTAAGTCCATCCAATCCCAGGGTTTTGCCAGAAGACAGTTCTTTAACAGCAACAGATAGTTCATCAAAAGTCAAAGTCAAAGTCAAAGTCAGCTTTATTGTCAATTCTGCCATACGTACAGTACATACATACAGAGAATTGAAATTCTATGACTCTCAGACCCTAGGTGCCTAACAACAGCAAACAATAACAACAAAAGTTTAACAGTAACAACAACAGAAGAAAGATTTAAAAAAAAAAGATGGATAAAGTGAATTATAGAGGTAAAGTGGCGATGGCCACTTCAAGCTTCATCAAGCTTAGATTTTTCCCCTTCCGAAAGCTGAGGTAAATCCTGAAAGAGAAGTTCAGCCATCTCCTCATCGCAAGTTTCAGCTCTGTAAAGATCCTCATAAAAAAAAAAAACAGTGCATAAGAAATAATCCCATGACCATCAGTAACCTTCCTCCCCTCTGGAAGCCTCAAACAGCCTAAAATCTTCTTATCCACAATCTTCTTCTCCAGGTTAAAAAAGAAAGTTGTAGGAGCATCCATGCTATTGACAGAAGAAAATCTTGCCCAAATCAGCGCCTCCTGGGCTCTTTCCTCCAGTAGATTCGGCAAAATAAATGTATTGCGACTCAAGGACTCAGTGGTATTGACAACATCCCCTTCAGTGTCAAGTAGAAGTATTTCCTGTTCAAGCTGTACCATCTTTTTGTCCAAACAGCTTTTATTGTAAGCAGAGCAGCTCTGGCAATACAATTTAATTTGAGTTTTTCCGATGTCTCACCACTGGCTCAAGGACTTATACTGTGCTTTCCTCTCTGTCCAGATCTCCCAGAAATAAGTGAAAGAGTGCACAAAATTTTGATCTAATAATAATCTATTATTAAATTTCCAAAAAGATGCATTAAACGTTCTCTCTGCAGTAGAGACATCAATAAATATAAAGTGGTGATCAGACAGAGCAGTAGGAAATATACAACTATTATAGAAATTATGTCTTTTGCTTTTTTGTACATATATCCTGTCCAGCCTAGCCCCAGATACCATATTGGAGTTTATTTTCACCCAGGTATATTGCCTGACCTGAGGAAATGATTCTCTCCAAACATCTACAAGATTGTGGTAAACAATTAAAGACCTAAGCACATCTGCAGATTGACTATGTGGCTCTTCATGATTCCTGTCTAAAGTATGTCTTAAAGTACAGTTAAAATCCCCGGCCAGAACAATGGTCCTATCATGAGAATCATCCACTAGAGCAGTTTTAAGTTTTAAAAAAAAACACGATCTAACCCAATATTGGGTGCGTATACATTGAAAAAAGAAAAATGATTACCCTGAATAGTTACATCAACTCTCAGCAAATGACCAGAAATCACTTCACCAACACTGACAGGCTGCTCTTTATATTCAGGTGTGATCAGTATAGCCACCCCTGCACTGACATTAGAGCCATGACTCAGTATAGCCTGGCCCTTCCATTCACTCAACCACTGTATCTGATTATTCTCATCTGTGTGCGTTTCCTGTAGAAAAACCACACCAGCACTCTTCATCATGATGTAATCAAAGAGACTAGCCCTCTTCACAGCATCACGACACCCATTAACGTTCAATGAACTAAGTCTCAAAGGTGCCATGAAAAAATATATAAGATAAACAAACTAAAACTAATTCACAAGAGTCATTAAATAACCAAGCCATGCTCATTTTTTAACTTGTAAATTCAAAGAACTTCTAACATTACTAAGAAGCTTCTTAAGACGGTAGCGTTTGGGTTTGTCAAGCTCTTCCAAGCAAGCTTTTCTCATAGCCATCATACCAGACAACAGAAACAATTTTACATCCACTCAATTTTAGGTTTACGATGGCCCTTAGAAGTATCAAGGAAATGATTAATCTGCTGAACAGAGTAAAGTTTGGTCTTACCTCCAGAGACAAGCTCTGAATCCACCACGTCATTCCCCATTATCTCTGCATCTTTGTGTTCAAAGTCAGAGTCATCCATTAAATCCTTTTGGTTCTTGAGATAACATAGCATCTTGACTCAGACTAAAGTCATCAGTAGTCGTCTCATTTACAATTTTATCAGGTTGCGTTTGTTTTGCATCAAAAACCAATTCCGTTTCAGCCACGGTCTCCAAGCACACCTGACCCGAGCTTGTCTCTGCCTGCCATACAGCGGGGATCTGACTCGGGCCGGCCGCCTCCTCAGCAGCCCCTGCCAGGCCACCTCCAGAGGCCTCCAGCACTGGTCTCCCGTCGGGCATGTCACCTGATGCCGAAAGCACTCCGATTGGCTGGGGTTCTGACACCACAGCAGTCAAGTCAAAGTCAAAGTCAGCTTTATTGTCAATTCTGCCATACGTACAGTACATACATACAGAGAATTGAAATTCTATGACTCTCAGACCCTAGGTGCCTAACAACAACAAAACAATAACAATAACAACAAAAGTTTAACAGTAACAACAACAGAAGAAAGATTAAAAAAAGATGGATAAAGTGAATTATAGAGGTAAAGTGGCGATGGCAAATAGTGCAAACAATAGTAACAATAGTGCAATTTCAGATTTGAGTCAGTGCAGGTATAAAATAAGATTATAAGAGTGTGTGCAAAAAAAAGAGTCTGTAAGAGGGGAGACCAATTCCTCAGAGAGACAATATAATGAGGTAGATGAAGGCAGGAGAACTGGGGGGGGTGATTCCCAGATCAGGTGCGTGGGGCAGAAGAGGGAGAGTCGGCAGAGTCGTCGGAGGAGTTCAATGCCCTGACAGCTTGGGGAATGAAGCTGTCCTTCAGTCTGCTGGTCCTTGCTTGGAGACTGCGTAGCCTCCTCCCTGATGGCAGCAGACTGAAGAGGCTGTGCGATGGGTGGGTGGGGTCTCTCGCAATGATGAGGGCTTTGCGGGAGAGGCGGGAGTTATAAATGTCCTGGAAGGGTGGGAGAGAGACACCAACGATCTTCTCACCTGCTCTCACTATGCGCTGAAGTGCTTTACGGCAGGATGCGTTGCAGGCGCCGTACCACACAGTGATGCAGCTGGTCAGAATGCTCTCGATGGTGCCTCTGTAGAAGGTGCGCATGATGGGGGCTGGGGCTCCGGCTCTTCTCAGCTTGCGGAGAAAGTAGAGTCGCTGCTGTGCTTTCTTGGTCAGTGATGTGGTGTTGGCGGTCCAGGAGAGGTCCTCTGTAATATGTACACCCAGAAATTTGGTGCTCCTCACCCTTTCCACGGTCACACCGTTGATGGTCAGAGGAGCGTGCTGGGTGTGCATTCTCCTGAAGTCAACAACAATCTCCTTCGTCTTCTCCATGTTCAGAGAGAGATTGTTGTCGCCACACCACCTGGCCAGGCAGCTCACCTCGCTCCTGAAGTTTGTCTCATCATCGTTGCTAATGAGACCAACTACGGTCGTGTCATCCGCAAACTTGATGAAGAGATTGCTGTTGTGTATGGGTGTGCAGTCATGTGTCAGCAGAGTGAAAAGGAGGGGGCTCAACACACATCCCTGAGGGGCTCCAGTGTTGAAGCAGGATGGAGATGATTTCTTAGGGACTGGAATGATGGTGGTTGCTTTGAAGCATGTGGGGACGACAGCTTGACTCAGTGAAATGTTGAAGATGTCTGTGAAGACATCAGTGAGTTCCTCTGCACAGTCTCTCAATACACGTCCAGGAATGTTGTCAGGACCTGGAGCTTTGCGTGGCGTTGACCTGCTGAGGGATCTTCTCACGCTGTCCCTGGGCAGTGACAACATCAGGTCATCGGGAGGAGGTGGTGACTTCTGTGCAGTGGTGCTGTTGTGAGCTTCAAAGCGAGCAAAGAAAGTGTTCAGCTCATTCAGCAGGGGGGTGGAGCTGTCACATGTCCATGCAGGGGGCTTATAATCTGTGATGGTCTGAATCCCTTGCCACAGGCTCCTTGTGTCTCTGCTGTCGCTGAAACGATGGGCTATCCTCCTGGAGTACTATCTCTTAGCCTTCCTGATGCCGCGTGACAGGTTGGCCCTTGCTGTCCTCAGGCCCACCTCATCTCCAGCTCTGAAGGCAGCGTTACGCGTCTTCAGAAGTCTTTAGACATTTTCTGTCAGCCACGGTTTTTGGTTGGGCCAGACGGTGATGGTCTTTGTGACTGTTACATCCTCCATGCACTTGGTGATTATAAGAAGTAACAGTCTCTGAGTACTCCTGGAGGTCTGTGGTGTTGTTGTAGGTTGCAGCCTGTTTAAACATGTCCCAGTCAGTGGTGTCGAAGCAGTCTTGAAGAGCCTCTGATGACCCTTCAGGCCAGACTTGAATCTGCTTCTGGAATGGTTTGGTGGCTTTCACAAGTGGTCTGTATGCTGGCATTAACATAACAGTGATGTGATCTGAAGCACCAAGGTGGGGGAGGGGAAGGGCTTTGTAAGCTCCTCTCTGTGTAGTGTACACAAAGTCCAGAGTGTTTTTACCACGTGTTGGGAAGTCAATGTGTTGATGAATTTTTGGAAGCACAAGTCTGCATGGTTGAAATCTCCAGCCAAGATGAGAAAAGCATCTGGGTGGGCTGTCTGCTGATCACTGATGTGTTTATAAAGATTATTTAGTGCCTCACTCCTGTTGGAGCTGGGGGGATGTATACAGCAACAAGTATAATAGCTGAATATTGTCCACAACAGCATCGCGGCACCACGCATCATTGGTGTAAACACAGAGTCCGCCGCCGCGGGTCTTACCTCCCTCGACGAGCACTCTGTCCGCCCGATGGCATGTGCGCTGATCGAGCTGAATGGCGCGGTCCGGAACGCTGTTGTTGAGCCATGTTTCCGTGAACACAAAAACACAACAGTCTCTTACAGTCTTCCAAGTAGAGCAAAGAAGACGAAGATCATCCAGTTTATTGTCCAACGAGCGTAAGTTAGCGAGAATGATGGTGGGGATAGCCGGCTTGTGTGGTTTAGCCGCTAGCCTGACACGGATACCTCCGCACTTCCCCCTCTTCTGTTTCCTCTCACCCCGTTTGTGGCGCCTCCACTGTGGGAGAGGTGCAGTAGTGGGGGACGGTGATGGGGTAGGCCCCCGGAGAAGGCCATGATCCCGCAGATCTTGAGCAAGCGCCGATCTTGGATTGAAGACTGTAGTTTTTCCAACCTCGAGCAGAAACTCACATCTGTAGCTGAGTTTGCAGATGAACGGACGCGACAAGGACGTACAAAAACACTGTGATTTACACGACGAAAAACACAAAAACACCGGTCCGTCGGGAGAGAGAGAAGCCGCTGCGTGTGCACGCGCCACCATCTTAGTACATCTTAAGTCGCAGCGATATCTGCACCGGCCGCCCTCTCCCTGTTCTCCACATCTGCAGCCGGAGCCGCAGGAAGGCCCGCCGGCCTGTCTCGCCTCGGGCAAGTTTGCCTGACGTGTCCAAAATCACTACAAATAAAGCATCTCATCGACTCTGAACTAATAAAAACAGTGTAATCTTTGCCATCGATGCTTAGTTTCGCTGACAGATTTAATGGATCACTCTGAGAGTTTAGAATCATAAAAACCTGATCATGAAAAGACATCACGTTTAATCTCGGGATTTTTACATCCTAGAGGAATCATTTTAATAGTGCTCACTATTTTACCATACCTCTGGAGTATTTGTTCCAGTCCGCCTCGCTCACAGCTATCAAACAATCTTCCACCGACACCGCGGCCTCAGGCATACATTTACAACCATGTTTGAGTGTTAACTGTGAGAACTGCCAGACTGTGTCGACTGCCAGATTAAAGAACTCTTTCTTTCCCTCTGCCATAAGACTTCTAAACAGCAGATAAGATTCTACAAATCACAACATCACATGGACAATTGTTTACATACTGCACTACCTCACTTTACACTGCCAGAACTGCACTACCTCACTTTATTACTTTACTCTTTTGCCCTTTTTATATGTATTTTTTTATATCTTTGCTCTCTTTATTATTTATATATTTATCTTATCTTATTTTTTATTTTTAACTTACTTGTGTGACATTTATTGTGGACGGCAAAGCAAGAATTTCATTGTACAGGGAAACATGCTTTCTGTCTGTACACGACAAACACTTTGAAACTTGAGAAGTCCCCTGCCTCCGACCCCATTATCCCCGCTCACTGACCGAAGTCAGGAAAACTAAAAACTTAACTAAACCAAAAACTCTACTAGAAAAAAAATAAATATGGAAAAGTAAAGAAATCTCAGTGAGAAACTTTCACTCCCGCCAACCAGCTCCTTCCACACTCACTCCCAGCATGCACTCACGCAGACAGAGAGAGAAACACAGAGAGAGAGAGAGACAGAGAGAGAGAGAGAGACAGAGAGAGAGAGAGACATACAGAGAGAGAGACAGCGTGAGAGAGACTTTTGACTTTAGTCTTTCTTTATTTGAACAATTATCATTAATTTACAAGTTAAACAGGATTATATTTATAAATATATATAAAAATACATAAATATATAAATACCAATTTCAAACCATTCTCAAATTATCTCATACATTAATTTGTAAAAAAAATCTTCCAAATAACATACGACATAATTAAAACACCAAATAAATTAAAAAGTATCAAGATCTCCCACCATTTTATAATATGCAAATTCTACAGTAATGCGTGCAGATATCAAACCTCAAAGTCATAACAACATCAGTAGAAACACTTCCATTCATCTTTGCTTTTCTTGTTAGCCACACAGCTAGCTTTGCTTGACCATATAAAAAATTGATTAACATATCTATTTCTCTATTTTGAGACAAGATTCAAGATTCAAGATTCAAGAGTTTTATTTGTCACATACACAGTTATATACAGAATATACAACCGGCAGTGAAATGTAAACAGGTCCGCTCCATGGACAGTGCAGATTCACAGTTAAAAACACAAGGAAGAAATTATAATAGAAATAAGATATAAAAAAGTACTATCTATATATATATATATGTCTATATCTGTAGAATTATAAATAATCAAGTCAAGAGAAAAAAGGTAACAAATAAGGATAAAGTGGAATAAAATAATTGAAGTAGACTTTGCAGTGAGTAAACTGTAGACTTATAAATATGTGGTTAACAAATGTATAAAGAGTATAATGTGCAAACAGGTTTATGACAGGTTGTTACACAGTAACAACGAGAACAGAAAGTGCAGTGCAATGTCAGTGTATCGATGTTTATCCTGGCGTGAAGTCACGTGATGTTAAGTGACTGAGTTCAGGAGTCTGATGGCCTGGGGAAGAAGCTCCTCCTGAGTCTCTCAGTTTTGGCCATCAGGCTTGGAAGCGCTACCAGATGGTAGCAGCGTGAAATGAGGGTTTGCAGGGTGATTAGAGTCCTTGATGATCTTGGTAGCTCTACCTTTGCAGCGTTTGGTGTAGACGTCCTGCAGAGACGGGAGAGCTGACCCTGAGATACGCTCGGATAAGCGCACTACTCTTTGCAGGGCTTTGCGGTCATGACTGGTGCTGTTCCCATACCACGCTGTGATGCACTGAGTTAAAACACTTTCTATCGCCCCTAAATAGAAAGTTTTCAGGATAGCTGGTGAAACCCTGAATTTCCTCAGCTGGCGCAGGTGGTACAGTCTTTGCCTGGCTTTTTCACCTGTGTCTGAATGTGTGCAGTCCAGGTCAGGTCCTCGGAGATGTTTACTCCCAGGTACTTGAAGCTGCTCCTCTCTCTACTGGTGACCCGCTGATCATGAGGGGAGTATGTCCGTTGCTGTCTCTTCCTGAAGTCCACAATCATTTCTTTGGTCTTGCCAACATTCAGAGAGAGACAGTTGTCCTGGCACCATGATGTTAGATGCTCCACCTCGTCCAAGTATGCCGTCTCTCATTGTTGTTGGAAATGAGGCCCAGGACAACAGTATCATCAGCAAATTTGATGATAGAGGTGGAGCTGTGTGTGGACAAACAGTCATGCGTGTAGAGAGAGTAGAGCAGGGGGCTCAGGACACAGCCCTGTGGAGCTCCCACACTCAGGGTGATGGAGGTGGAGGTGGACTGGCCTATTCTCACCACCTGAGGCCTGCCAGTGAGGAAGTCCTCAATCCAGTGGCAGAGAGAAGGATTCAGGCCGAGATCCAGGAGTTTGGAGGTTAGCTTGGTGGGAACTATGGTGTTAAAGGCTGAGCTATAGTCAATAAATAGCAGTCTTACGTAGTTCCCACTTTTGCTGTCGATGTGAGTGAGGGAGGAGTGGAGGACATGAGAGATGGCATCTTCAGTCGATCTATTGGGACGATAGGCAAACTGAAGAGGGTCCAAAGTGTCAGGAATGAAGGCGCAAATGGTGTTTTTAATGAGTCTCTCAAAGACCTTCATGACTATAGACGTGAGAGCCACTGGACGATAGTCATTTAGGCAAGAGGGTTTACTGTTCTTAGGGACAGGGATGATGGTGGATTTTTGAAGGAGGTGGGGACCACAGATGTAGCGAGGACTCATTAAAGATAGATGTAAACAACCCGGCGAGCTGATCAGCACAGGACCGCAGAACACGACCTGAAATACCATCCGGCCCAGCAGCTTTCCTGGCGTCCACACGCTTGAGTGTGCTCTCGAACTTCATCCTCCGAGACAGAGATCACGTGATTGTTGCTGCTCTGAGTAATTTCCTCTAACGCGCCACTTGGCGGAGTCGCGTTGCCGCGGTTACAGTCAAAGCGGCGTAGAAAGAGTTTAACTTCGTTCACGAGCAACGGATCAACGCTTGCCTCTGCAGAGGATTTAGATCCAAAGGAGCAGATGGACCTCAGACCTTGCCACATGCGCCGCGAGTCGTTGAGTTGGAAATGAGACTCCACTCGGTCTTTATAACGGAGTTTTGCGGCTTTAACTGCTCGTCTGAGAGCATAGCAGGACGATCTGTATTCATTCATATTCCCTGAATGGAGACCGGCGTTGTAAGCAGCAGTGCGTCGCGTTCACTGCCGCGCGGATTGAATTGTCCACCCACGGTTTCTGATTTGAGAAGGGCGTTATTGTTATTGTTTGCGTGGCTTGCTCTGTAAGCGTGTTGATGAAGCAAAGCGCCACGTCTGTGAACTCGCTTACGTCCAGCTGAACTCGCTTCGGAACATGTCCCAATCCACATCGCCCAGAGCTGCCTGTAGCGCGGTCTCTGAGTGGGGTGACCAACGCTTAACTTCCCGCCTCACGGGGTTCCTGGAGGAGCTTTTGTTTGTATTCGGGAGTGAGGAAAATGGCGGCATGATCCGATTTGCCAAACGCTGGAAGTGACCGCGCTTTATAGGCGTTCTTAAACGGAGAGTAGCAGTGATCCAGTGTGTTTGCTCCTCGTGTGGGGCAGGAGACGTGCTGGTGAAAGTTTGGCAGGACTTTCTTTAGGTTTGCTTTGTTAAAATCGCCGCGACAATGAATGCCGCGTCGGGATGTTGGTTTATGGCGCCGCTGGCAACATCATGAAGGCCAGATAAAGCCAGCGCTGTGTCTGCCTGCGGTGGGATAAACGCGGTCGCGACAACCGCAGAAAACTCCCTAGGCAGATAGAATGGACGGCAGATGATTGTTAAATGTTCCAGATGAGGCGAGCAGGACCGCGAGAGAATGGTGATGTTCCTGGGATCGCACCATTTCTTGTTGATCATGAAACACACTCCACCGCCTTTGGATTTACCGGCCTCGGCTGTTCTGTCCATCCGAAAAACAGAGAAGTTCTCCGACGGCGTCACAGCTGTGTCCGGGACCGCGGCGTGAGCCATGTTTCAGACAAACAATAGATATTACAGTCTCTCATGTCCCGTTGAAAACTTATCCTGGCTCTAAGATCGTCCATCTTATTATCCAAGGATTGAACATTTGCTAGAAGAATGCTCGGGAGAGGGGTCTGAATGCCCTTTTCCTCAGTCTGTTACGGATACCAGCGCGTTTCCCACGGTGTTTCTTTGTTCTCGCGCGCTGGCTCTGTCCATTGTTCAACTCGGCGTTCCGAAGAATCTCAGATGGCCACAGAGGATCGGCGAAAGTGTCCTGAAACAGTCCAGTGTAGAGGTAACCAATGTCCAAAAGAGTTTTGCTGTCATAGTAGATCAATGCAGATGATAAGTTTGTAAAAACTGAGAGTAAAAGAAAGTAAAATAGTAAATAAAAGCACAGTCTTCGCGGAGCGACCTGAAGACCTGAAGACTTTTATGCCATTTTATGACTTCGCGGAGACTTATATTTCGGGCCATAAATAAAACCATTTAAAGAAAATTTTAAATTCAAATTTGTACTCCATTCCTCCAATAAAAACATTGTCTTCAATCTGTCACACTGCAAAAATAAATGATACACATCTTCAGACTCTGAACAAAAAGGACATTCACCCCTTACCGTTGGATCAATATGTGCCCAATGTCTATTAGTGGTTATTATACCATGTATTATCCGCCATTGGAGGTCACCAGTTCTCTTATCAATAGGACATTTATATAATGTCCTCCAGCTACCTTTGGGGGATATGTCAAATCCCTCTACCTCTTGCCATTTAGAGTCTAAAATAAATTTTAATGATTCAAAATGTATTACTTTTATACAAGTGTAGTACAGTGCTTTCTTTCCAGCATCAATAAACAAATTAAGTTCTGGGGTTTTAAAAGTCAACAACTTTCCTTCATCCTCTGGCCACGTCTCCACAGCTGCCCTCACCTCTAACCTTGGAAACTCAACCATCTCATTAACACAAACTTGTTTTGTTTTCTCTTCCATCAACTCTGTGAATGTTGGTGGTATAACAGATAAAAATTCAGTCCTTAATCTTTCTGCAGTGCGGAGTGATTTAATGCCAAGTTTGGCTGCAATATCTTTTGAAGACAACCAGTCACTCTTATTCCAAAGATGAGAGATTTTTATAAGCTTGGCTTTCACCATAGCAGCCTGCATTGAACTGGAGTTCAAGATTGTCACAGGAAATAAAGGATTGAGCAGAAGAGGCTCCTCTGTAATCCATGGTCCAGTTACAATGCCTTGCTCTCGAACAGTTCTCAATACACTCCATGATTTTAGAATTGATTTGTAAAAAGAAGTTAGTTCAATCAATTCCACATCATTTAAGTTAATTAAGAACAAGTGTCAGTCCCAGCCGTCCTCCTCTCCTCAAAAGACCACAAGCCACATCAGCCCAACTGACATCATCTCCATACAAGAGTCTCTGGGCAGCTTGAAGTCTAAAAGCAGGAATCCGGCATCCTATGTCGATCAGGCCTTGCTCCCCTTCATGAAGAGGCAGGTAGAGTACAGCAGGTTTCAGCCAATGCTGACCTGTCCAAAAAAAGTCAACAAGGCATCTCTGAATGTCTTTAATGATGGCAGCAGGGAGATCCAATACAGCCATTTTATGCCACAGAGCTGAGGCAACTAGATTATTGGCTATTAAAACCCTTCCTCTATAGGACAGTTGTGGAATGATCCATTTCCAGTTCGATAGTCTTAAACACACTTTTTCCAGAAGTCTTTCCCAGTTTTTCTCCTTGTATGTCTCTGAACCTAAAAACACTCCTAAAAATTTAAAACCATCTTTTTTCCATTGAACATTATTATGCAGCTGTGGGACCTTTGACCTCTCTGACCCGCACCATAATGCCTCACTTTTTGACCAATTTATTTTTGCTGATGATGCTCCTCCATAACATTTAATATGTTCTAAAACCACTTTCATATCGTCATTGTTCCTAATTATTACAGTTACATCATCAGCATAGGCAGATCATTTCACATCATTTAAATGATTTGACCCCTCAATATGTAAACCGGTCAGCTGTTCTCTTAATTTGCACAGCAGAGGTTTGATTGCAAGACTGTAGAGTTGCCCTGAAAGGAGGCATCCTTGTCTAATGCCCCTTTTTACTTTAATGGGAACACTTAAAGCACCAGCAACTTTGACCATACATTCAGCATCATTATACAATAAATTAACCCATGAAATAAAACCATCTCCAAAACCAAAAACCTTAAGTAAATCAAACAAATAATCATGGTCAACGTGATCGAACGCTTTCTCTTGATCAAGAGATATTAACCCTAAATCATTTTCATCAAACATTGCATAATCAATTATATCTCTTATCAAAAATAAATTATCCTTAATACATCGCCCCTTTACACAGTATGATTGCTCTTTCATGATCAATACACTCATATAATTATTTAATTTGCTAGCAATACATTTTGAAAATATTTTATAATCTGTACACATCAAAGCAGTGGGTCGCCAGTTCTTCAAACAACACAAATCGCCTTTTTTTAAGGCAACAAGGATAAAACTGCTCTATTGCAGCTCCGGGGTAAAGACCCAGTCTGAATCGAATTTAAAAGCATCTCAAAATAATCCTCTCCAATCACATGCCAGAAACGCTTATAAAACTCAGATGGAAGACCATCTAATCCTGGAGCTTTCTCTGACGAAAGGCCTTTTACAGCTTTTGTTATTTCTTCAAATGTTATTGCTAAGTCAATGATCTCCTTTTGCTCAACAGTCAGTTTCTTTAAACATGAAAATAATTAATCTTTACATTTAGGATCTGTGACATCAGCATTGTATAAATCAGAATAAAAATCAACAGCAATTTTTCTCATTTCATTGGAGTCATAAGTAACGACACCTTCATCACTTCTCAAACCCACCATTAAGTTTCCATGATTGGACTTTCGTTCTAAATTAAAAAAGAATTTTGTGGGTCCATCAATGTCTTTGTTTTGAATAAATCGTGCCCTAACAAGGGCACCTTTCACTTTATCATGCAGTAAAGAGTTTAGCTGATTCTTTTTCTCTGAGAGACGAGTTTCCAAATCAAGTTCGCTCCTCTCCATCATTTTCTCCTCTATCTCAGAGATTTTGTTCTCCAAGTCTTGAATCCTGGTCCTTAATACTCTTTTTGAGTGTGATGAATATTGCTGACAAAAATACTCTAATTTGCACTTTTCCAATGTCCCACCATTGTTTAATATTACTATAATTTCCTTTTTGGTTTTTCCATGTTTCCCAAAATAATAAAAAATTGACACAAAAAACATGGTCTTGTAAAAGCTTGTTATTAAAATACCAACACAAACTAATTTTTCTTTCCTTTAAAATAACAAAATCCATTGATATCATCTTATGATGGGAGATTATATTGGGAATAATACTAACCTCACCCACTCTATTTCTTGAATCACACTGAATATAAAATCTATCCAGTCTGGCAGCATGAACTCTGCCATCTGTGATCTTTATCCAAGTATATTGTTTGAGTAATGGATTTTTGCTTCTCCAAATGTCATTAAGATTTAGACTCTTAACCACATTAGACAAAGCAGGTGTTGATTTATGGTGAGGTTCCTCAGCATTTCTATCCATATTAAAATTCAAAGTACAGTTCCAGTCTCCGGCCATTATGATCACATCTCCTGAATGAAGAGCTTTTAAAACAAGACTTCTCAAACAGAAGAACTCTTTCTGGTCCACTATTAGGGGCATACATGTCAACGAAAAGAAAATTAAAATTACATATTTCAGCTCTAACTAAAAGTAATCTTCCAGGCTCTACATCATATCTGGACAGGATTTTTACTTTTAACATGGGATTAAATAAGATGGCGACTCCTGCGCTAACGTTAGATCTGTGACTTAAAACACATTTCTCCCTTCCACCACAATCCCAATTCACACTCATTACTTATATCACTGTGGGTTTCTTGGAGAAAACCTACTACAATATTCTTAACATTAAAATACTCAGATACTAAAACCTGCTTTGTCTGTACCGTTTCTGTTGTGATAACACAGTATTATTATAGGTTTTTCGTGCCCACACTACAGAAGCAACAAACTTTTCCTTGTCAGGGAAAAAAAAAATCTCCGATATCTATCTTTCTCCCTTTAGTCTCATCCAAAAAAGCATTTATCTGCTCTACAGAATACAAATCATCGGCTTCGCATAGATCTAAAATATCCGACAGACTCTCATCATCCTGACTCTGTGTCATAATATCAGAACCATCATCATCCTCCTCCTCCTCCTCCCTGCTCACACACTCCACAGCACTGACACAAAGGCCTCCATGAGGAACTGTATGATGCTCTTTTGCAAGTCCAGTATCATTTTCACTACTACAACTAACCTTTTTATTACCATTTTGATTCAAATTAATCGCCATGTTCTCACTCACCTCCGATCCATTGCTACTCGCCTCAGCCACAGGATCTTCACTTCCACATCCTTGCGCACCAAAGATTCATCCTTCTCATCCTGGATTGTTCCAAAGTTTTCTTTTTAGGGCACAAGAGTTTTTTTGTGTCCGTACTCCCCACATTCAAAACATCGCAAACTCTCCGTACTCGCGAAGATCATGTACGAGCTGTCGCCATCATTCACTCGAAACGACACGTCCAGTAGTTTATCCACGGAATTGAGAAACATAAACACTTGTCTCCTAAAAGACATGACATGTTTGAGGGCAGGATTTTTACACCCTAAAGAAATCGTTTTAACCTCACTTGCTACCTTTCCGAATCTCGCAAGTTCTCTTACAATTACATCGTTTCCAATGAACGGAGGGATGTTTGAAATGATTACTTTAGTTGCCGGAGCAAACAGCGGGGAAGTGTTGACGAAAACTCCTTTCACCCACAGCCCATTTTAAGAAATACAACTACAGCTTTATTCATTCGTGAAGCCGAAACTATATTTTCATAGCCTATCTTTTCACCAACTGCTAATAAAACATCTTCAATCGTAGCAGTCGCCTCTGTCACACATCTGAACCCATGGCGGAGAGATAATGGCTTCTTTCCACCTGTGGACGCCATACCTGACGCCAGGTGACCTGTGCAAAAGCACCGCACACACTAACTACAACCTTATATTAATCTTTAAGAACAATACACTACAAAGTCAAAAAAAAAGAGACAGAGACAGAGAGACAGACAGAGAGACAGAGAGACACACAGAGAGGTGTGCGTGCCTGCCTGCACAGGAGTTACGCCCCGTCTAGGGAAAAGGGTGCAACATGAAAAACACAAAAAGTAATCATTCAAAAGTAATCATTACATTTGGGACTTATGATTCAGGAGCTGACTGGGCCAAAATAACAAACAAAAAGTCCTTGTTTAAAACCTCTTTCCTAAACCCTAACTCCAAAAGAAAAGAAAATACAATGCACAAACTTAACTCCCTAACCAAAAACAAAGATAAGGCAATTAACAAAACTGGCGTCGGCCTCCCTACTTTCCCAAATAATAAGTATTTACAATATGTACAATCCGGCAACCAAAATTTGAAAGGGCAATCCAAACTCAGCATCAAACAGGCAAATTGGTCAAATATAACAAAGTTCCTCAAGTACAAACAAATTCAAACAAACAAATTCCAACAGTTTTACACATTCAACTCTCTTAACACAAACACACAGATTCTACAACATGCACCTAACACTCTGCTCAAACAAAAGAGAGATATTGAGAGACTGAGAGAGAGAGAGAGAGAGAGAGAGAGACAGAGAGAGAGCGACAGAGAGAGAGAAACAGACAGAGACAGAGAGAGAGAGAGAGAGAGAGAGAGACAGAGAGAGAAAACAGAGAGACAGAGAGAGAGAGAAACAGACAGAGAGACAGAGAGACAGAGAGAGAGAGAGAGAGAGAGAGAGAGAGAGAGACAGAGAGACAGAGAGAGAGAGAGAGAGAGAGAGAGAGAGAGAGAGAGAGAGAGAGAGAGAGAGAGACAGAGAGACAGAGAGAGAGAAACAGACAGAGAGACAGAGAGACAGAGAGAGAGAGAGAGAGAGAGAGAGAGAGAGAGAGAGAGAGAGAGAGAGAGAGAGAGAGAGAGAGAGAGAGAGACAGAGAGACAGAGAGAGAGAAACAGACAGAGAGACAGAGAGAGAGAGAGAGAGAGAGAGAGAAAGAGAGACAGAGAGAGAGAGAGAGAGAGAGAGACAGAGAGAGAGAGAGAGAGAGAGACACAGAGAGAGAGAGAGACAGAGACACAGAGAGAGAGAGACAGAGAGAGAGAAACAGAGAGAGAGACAGAGAGACAGAGAGAGAGAAACAGACAGAGAGACAGAGAGAGAGAGAGAGAGAGAGAGAGAGAGAGAGAGAGAGAGAGAGAGAGAGAGAGAGAGAGAGAGAGAGAGAGAGAGAGAGAAACAGAGAGAGAGACAGAGAGAGAGAAACAGACAGAGAGAGAGAGAGAGAGAGAGAGAGAGAGAGAGAGAGAGAGAGAGAGAGAGAGAGAGAGAGAGAGAGAGAGAGAGAGAGAGAGAGAGAGAGAGAGAGAGAGAGAGACAGAGAGAGAGAGAGAGAGAGAGAGAGAGAGAGAGAGAGAGAGAGAGAGAGAGAGAGAGAGAGAGAGAGAGAGAGAGAGAGAGAGAGAGAGAGAGAGAGAGAGAGAGAGAGAGAGAGAGAGAGAGAGAGAGAGAGAGAGAGAGAGAGAGAGAGAGAGAGAGAGAGAGAGAGACAGAGAGAGAGAGAGAGAGAGAGAGAGAGAGAGAGAGAGAGAGAGACAGAGAGACACAGAGAGAGAGACACAGAGAGAGAGAGAGAGAGAGAGAGAGAGAGAGAGAGAGGAGGGGGCGTACCTGCCTGCACAGGAAAACAAGACCTCACGGCGCAATAATAGCGACTATCAGAATATAGACAGGGTTGGTCCAAAGAGTCGCTAGTTCTAGATCCTAAAAGGGTCTGAAAAGTCATTAAATCTAGTGGATTTCAAGTATATTTAGAAAATTCAATTATTTAGTTTTACTTTTATTTTATTAAATGGCACATTAACAATTTAATTTTAACATTAACCTGTTACCTTGCTTGTATATCTTCTCTAAGTGTTCAGCCAGATGGTTCTGGTTCATCTTCCTCAGGATGTCCACCATGATCTCCACAGCTTCTTCTGGTCCAAAATGCTTCATCATCAGATCCACTGTATCAGGAGCATCTGCCTTCTTCAGATCAGCAATGGGAAAGCCCTTAAGCTCTTTTAAGCGCCATTTAAACCTTTTCAGTTCATCCGTGTCTAGATTATCCAGAGCGGCCAGAAGCTGCTCTGAAACAGATGCCATCATCCCTCACTGATTCACTTCTGCAGGACAAGGAGAAAAAGAGCTGATTAGTCATCTGATTTCTGTTAATCAACTATACTTTCTTTGAAAGGATTAAATAATTGTCTTTGAGTTTTATTAATGAACACAAAAACTATTATGATACACAATGTCTTAATATTGTCTGGAATCAGTGTGAACTTTAAATCTAGATAGGTCAGCATTTTATTAAGCAGTATTTACTAACTTACCGGCAAAAACTATGACAACTGTCGGCTTCCTGTTCTGCCTATAAACTGGCTTCTTGGGAAAAAGCTCTGAAACTCATCTCCGGGAAAACAAGGGAAACTAGTTTTTCAAGCAACAAGAGAAACTCAGAATCACAGCCTGTCATGAAAACACACGTACATCTTATCTGATGTATGCAGTAGACTGACAGAGACTGAGAAATTACTGTTACAGTAAGAGACAGATGTACTTTAGCAGACACTGTACCATTTGTTTAAAAAGCCAATGATGATTTGACTCACTTATATTGACCTGAGACTGACAATCAGACATTGTTTGCAAGTGGCTGGTAGCGCCACAGCGTAAAAGACGAAACAGGAAACAACTGAACACCTTCGGCTAATTCATGCGTGCATGATAGATGGCACTGACCGAGAAGGCATTTTTCTTTGTGTGTGTACTGTATCTTTAAAATACGACGGAAGGTCATAGTTCTAATAGTTCACAGTTTACAGATTGAAGACTGTTCTAATTTTACGTTGTGTTGCTTGTGCATTCCCATGAGTGAATATTTTAATATTAACATGAGCAGAGTGAAATAAAGTGATCAGCATGATTGATATTCAAAACAGTAAGCATGTGCTGCTCTGTTTACAGTTTGTGCCACAGGTTCAGGGTGTGACACCGGCTCTTCCTATTGTTTGTCCTGTCATTTTTCTGCAGCTTGTGATTGGAATAATCAGCATGATCACGAGCTGAACTCCCGCACCTGTCGCTTGTTCCCTCTAACCTTTATATACCCAGCTGTGTCTATCTCTTGTTGTCAGTTGATCACTTCATGTTGTGTGGTTGCTCTGGGCCCTTGCTCTGGGCCCTTGCTCTGGGCCCTTGCTCTGGGCCCTTGCTCTGGGCCCTTGCTCTGGGCCCTTGCTCTGGGCCCTTGCTCTGGGCCCTTGCTCTGGGCCCTTGCTCTGGGCCCTTGGACGAGGAGTTGTAGCAAGCCTTATTTTCCCTTGCTGGCTCGGTCTCGTCTACTGCTGGGTCATCCTGCACCCTTTTCTTGGTGGTGTCTCCAGCTAGTGTGTGTGCAGATACAGCGGTTTCCTCAAACTGTCACCAGTCACTTTGTTTCTTTTTTTGTGCCTCAGGTTGGCCCTGAATAAACTTGTTTTCTTTTCACCGCACTTGAGTCCTCCTTTCATCCTCCTCAAAAAATGATGACAAGCAGAGAGACATTCTTCTTCACAATGTAAGAAAGATAACTTCCCACTACTAGTTTGGAAAGACGTGTTCGTCATGCGGGCACCATCTAGTGGACTCTTGTTTTCAAGTACACATATCACTCTCGCATTTGAAAGTGCAGTCATAAAAACAAATAAAAAAAAGGACTGCACTTTATTGCAGCCCCTTACACAGTAACATTAACTGTTATTCAAAACTATCTGTTGGTAAACTTTTTTACTGTCTACTGTTTGGTGTTTCTGAATTGTTTTTGAACTGGTGTTTCAGCTGTAGGGAGATGAGTAAAGAGCAGTGCCTTAATATAATTTCTACCTATATTCCACGACGAGTGTTCCACAGAGATGGGAAGTAACGAAGTACAAATACTTCGTACCTGTACTTAAGTAGATTTTTCTGATATTTTTACTTTACAATTTAGTTTTGTGTTGACTTTTTACTTTTACTCCTTACATTTTAACACAAATACCGGTACTTTCTACTCCTTACATTTTACAAAATTGGCTCATTACTTTAGTTTCAAATAATTTCAGTGGAGTTAACATTATTATTTTTGTGTCATCAATACCGAATTCAATCTAATTGGATGGGAATATACGTTGCACTTGACAGACCACTACAAGACGACTCAACAGATTGTGCGGCATTCATTCGCGGGAAATCATTGCGGCTTGATGGCGGTAACGTTAGCATGTAGTATGGACGGCGGCGACATTATGGAAGAAAACAGAGCAGACAAGCAGCAAGACATTCCCAATCATCCTTGGCCTTATCTGAGAGAGATGTTTGAGATTGTAGGCATCAAGAATGACTCCTGGTGAATGTGCTGCAAATTGTGCCAACCAAAACACCACAAACTGCTGGAATTCACCATCAAATTTGAAAAAAAAAAACACAGAGGTAAATGCATCTTTTTGTTGTTATCAAAAGCTATTTGTTTGTTTCAGTAACATTTGCTCTCCTGCTAGCAATGACGATGCTTAGGTTCACTAGCATTTAGTTAAGTAACCCAAGTAATGTTAAGGTTAGGAATTGTTCAGTTTATTATAAAATAATCAACTAGCTGATACAATATCTGCATGTATAGATTTATATTAAAAACGGATTCAGGGTGCTTTCACACTAAGATCGTTTGCTGCAGTCCGAGCCTGAGCGGGACTGTTCCCAGCACCCCAAGCAGCATTGGTTCACACTCAACTTGATTCTTTCGAACCCTGGTGCGCTTGCATCTTATGTAATCTAAAACATGCATGGCCCCTGATAGAAAACAGAACACGGGTCAATATATTGTGTTTTTTATTAATTCGGTGTTATTATGAGCATGGCTGTAGTAGCCAGCCATGAGGTCACCGAGGTCTGGACTTCGGTAATTCTTTTATATGTAAAAAATAAAATTTCAAGATCTCTGAATGATTAATTACCCATTTAAACCACCTCATGTCATGAGTGTTTGCAATTCATGTCGCTGCGAGAAGCTAGTGCAGTGAACGGGGCTTGACCACGCGTTATGATTGAGGGCGCGGGTGCAGCCTCCATCCGTGTTGTCAGATCCACCTATTAGGAAGGTGGATTATTAGGACACTTTAGGAAGTTAATAAAGTGGGAAGTGTGTTAGGATGTTAGGATTAGTTGTAGCCTACTGCCGGCATTAATAAAATAAAATTCACATCTTATAGTCAAACTGTAACTGCTGACAGGAAGATTGTTCGGTAAGATTTTGTTCACACAAAAGAAAAAACAGTAATAGCTGTCATGCAGTTGCTATACCAGTGCTTTAACCATTCAGAGGTAAATGTTAAGGAATAATTATGAGCTATATATACTGTGATATGTTGCTAGTTTAAATTACACCATGATATAGGTTTTAGGCTATTGTGCCTAATTTTTCCTATTTCATAGTAAGTATGTCAGAGGGTCTCTTGGCTACATCACTGAACAATTTGTTTTGTGTGTTTGTCTGTATTTTCACTCACAGAGAAAGCATGTCAATCATATATGGAGAGATACAGAAAGCTCACTTAAGTTGTTCAGAAAAGAAAGTGAACCCCTGATGCAAGCCCATCACCCAAACAACCAAAGTTATGGGAAGCCAAGAGAGTCACAGGTCAGTGTAGATAAAGGAATCATTGACTTCGTCATTCAAGGTCTACACCCACTCAGTGTATTTGAGCAGCAGGGATTCATAGACCTTCTGCTTCTCCTCCAGCCCGATCTAGCAGTGATGTCTCGTGGCACTCTTAAAAACAAAGTGGAAAAAGCAACACAATAAATGAAAAATAATCTGGCCTTAACTAAAAAATTGGCCTTAACTAAAGTTGAGTTTATTGCAACCACCACAGATTGCTGGACTGCACAATAGACAGGGTTTTATAGGTGTCACTGCGCATTGGATGGATAGTGCAACTCTGCAGAGGTGCTGTGCTGCCCTAGTGTGCAAACAACTAAAAGGGTCACATACTTTTCGTGCCCTTGCTAGTGCTCTCAACGATATACAGTGGGTACAGAAAGTATTCAGACCCCTTACATTTTTCACTCTTTGTTATATTGCAGCCATTTGCTAAAATCATTTGTTATTTTTTTTCTCATTAATATACACACAGCACCCCATACTGACAGAAAAACACATAATTGTTGACAGTTTTGCAGATTTATTAAAAAAGAAAAACTGAAATATCACATTGTCCTAAGTATTCAGACCCTTTGCTTAGTATTTAGTAGAAGCACCCTTTTGATCTAATACAGCCAGTCTTTTTGGGAAAGATGCAACAAGTTTTTCACACCTGGATTTGGGGATCCTCTGCCATTCCTCCTTGCAGATCCTCTCCAGTTCTGTCAGGTTGGATGGTAAATATTGGTGGACAGCCATTTTCATGTCTCTCCAGAGATACTGAATTGGATTTAAGTCAGGGCTCTGGCTGGGCCATTCAAGAACAGTCACAGAGTCGTTGTGAAGCCACTCCTTCATTATTTTAGCTGTGTGCTTAGGGTCATTGTCTTGTTGGAAGGTGAACCTTTGGCCCAGTCTGAGGTCTTGAGCACTCTGGTGAAGGTTTTCTTCCAGGATATCCCTGTACTTGACCGCATTCATCTTTCCCTCGATTGCAACCAGTCGTCAGACCAGTCATCAGACCAGAGACTCTTATTTCTCACCATCTTGGAGTCCTTCGGGTGTTTTTTAGCAAACTCCATGGGGGCTTTCATGTGTCTTGCACTGAGGAGAAGCTCCCGTTGTCCATAAAGCCCAGACTGGTGGAGGGCTGCAGTGATGGTTGACTTTCTACAACTTTCTCCCATCTCCCGACTGCATCTCTGGAGCTCAGCCACAGTGATCTTTGGGTTCTTCTTTACCTCTCTCACCACGGCTCTTCTCCCCCAATAGCTCAGTTTGGCCAGACAGCCAGCTCTAGTAAGGGTTCTGGTCATCCCAAACGTCTTCCATTTAAGCATTATGGAGGCCATAGTGTCTTGATATCCACACTGCTCTGGGGGGTTAATAAAGGCCTTCTGATGTGAAGCAATGCGTTTGTGTAAGAAAAATATCTATATTTAAAACTTTACAAACTAAAATAACTAGCTTCCAGTAGACGGTCTACGCAAGTCGACTTATGGCAAAAGAATAACCCCTGACACGATGTAGGAGTAGCGTAAGCTTTGACGCCTCTCATGGTTCAAACAAATAAAGCTGGACCACAAACTCAAACTCCTCTTCTCTTATATCGAAATCCTCCATAATTTCTCTTTAAAAATTCTCATTTTAGACTTCTAATTCATGACCTTTGTTTTGCTTTATCCTCTGCGCTTCTGCGTTCGTCAATA
>CM031959.1:16695413-16724818 GCA_018749465.1 Paracanthobrama guichenoti | reverse complement strand
TAGCGTGCGGGTGCATCTCGCGCTCCGCCCGTCGCCAGTATAAATGAAGTGAAATACCGCGCCGCGTTGTCATTCCGCCGGGCGAGCGAGCGTTGATGAAAAACAGCTTGAGAGAGAAGCGAAGGCCAGAGAGAGAGGGGGAACGCGTGGTGTTGGCGAGACGGCTGAAACCAGCGCCGACCGCTCTGCTGTGCCAGAGGAGAAACAACTGCCGCTGTTCTCACAGCACAGAGTTAGAGGCACACACGGGCTGCAATCTATTTCCCGTGCTGCCGCTGTCCTCCCCTGAGTGCTTCAGCACAAAAAAAGAGCGTTTTTTCCTCACAAAGAGAGCTACACCGGTGTGACATCAAGCGCTCTTTTCTCGAGATGTCATTCCACCCGCGGCGCTACTGGATGCTGTCGTTCTCGTCACCCGCTGACGGGTCAGCAATCGCCAGCTGTATCACGCGCTCAGCTTCTACAGCACGCTGAGGCAGCCTTTGTGATAGTTCGTGGTTCTCACCGCGTGGAAACATGACTATCGCAGCTACTTTAGGTCGAGACTTCCGCTTGCTACCCGTGGGAAGGTGGAGTCCCCTACCCATGCCTCGATTCTAGCTTCTCATTCCCCAAATAGATCTACCTACTTACTGTAATGGGGACTTGAGGATCACGGGTTAGGGCTAACTCAACGAGCGCATTCTCCGCAGGCCTCTAACCCTCATAAGCGCCGCCACTGGTTGAGGCGCTTCTCCGAGGACTCACTGGCTCCTCCATGGGCGCCCGGCGGTCTCCCTTCGGAGCTCCAGCGGAGAGAGCAGATGTCGATCGCCATGCATCGAGGGGGAGTTCCCAGTCCCGAGGAGGTGGATTCGCCGCACTGCCTCCTCTGGGAGAGTGGCGTCGAGCCAGACCTCGAGTTGACGGGGTTATGCTTTCCCCGCCGCCCCGGTGTTGTCTGGGCTTGGAGGAAACTCTCCACCACACGTCCGGACCTTCTAGGTGTTGGACGACACTGCTTCGGGCGGGTCGCGCTTGGCTCTGTGGCGCCCCGCCCCGTGTACTCTTTCTTCCCGAGAAAAGCTAGGAGCTCTACCAGGCTGTGGTTTACACCTCTTTAGTGCCACAGTGGAACCGAACTCGGTGGCTCCTCCCTCCTCAGCTACTTCCTCTGACGGGGCGTGGCAGCTTGTGGGGCACGTGGGATCCTGGCCGTGGAGCGGGTCGTCGGGAGTGCAACTGTGTCCGCGCATCGCTTCTCCACCTGGCGCGGTGACCCACGCCTCTGGGCCCAAGGCCTGTGGTAAGCCCTCCTCCAGTCTGGACTGGGCGGCGGGCCAGCAGGTCTTGTGGCAGGCTGCGTCCGCCCTGTACTGGGCACGCCATGGCGCTGCGCTCAGGTGCATCAGGCTCCAGGCACTCAGTGGATATGTGCACTGAGGGTAGCCTCTGGCTCCAGCAGTTTCCTTCCCCGGAGCCCGACGGCGACGGACTCAGCCCGGGCGCACGGTAAAGTCATCACCGCTCGCTCCATCGGCCAGCGATGTCCACTCTAGCGGTCCGGTGAGCGCATCTCTGGTTCAACCTGGCTTATTACGAGGGGAGACCGACAGACTCGGCTCCTGGACTCCCCATCTCCCGGCCGGTTGCTAACGCGACGCGGCGAGAGCTTTCGCCTGCGCAGTTCTCGGCCGCCAGTAGCGCAGACGGTGAGGCCATAGAACAGATCTCGCCCGGGCGCCGTTGCTGCCTACCTCGCCAGCGCCGCAGTGGCGCAGCAGCCCGGCCGGCTCGCCTGCCGAGGATCGCCGCCCGCCGCTGCCTTCGCCTCGCGCTCAGCCCAGCAGCAGCTCACCACCCAAGGCTGGCGAGCCGGCGTGGAAGGATTGCCCAGCCCGCTCAGGTACCGCCAAGTGCTTGTGTGGTAAGCGCTGTCGTGATGAGACCCTGGAGACGGGGCCACCCAGAGATGGAGGAGACTGCTCTTCGAGACGGGCCGTGAGCACCTCTCCTTCTCTGAGAGGAGGGCCGGGGGCGATATTGTGTCATCCTTGTTCCGCCATGCAACAGAAAAGCTAGTGCACCCAAATTGTCAATAAAAGAGCAGTTTCCGAATCTCTGGGTGCCAAGAGAGTGCGCCATGTGTGTTCGGGACAGCTCTACGCCTTGTCACCCTCAGGCGCCTCTCTCTCCACGCAGCAGTGGGTGCCGGCTGTGTCTGGGGACGCTCGCCAACGGCCTCCACACTGCCGCGCCCTCAGCGTGACGCAGGTGGGCGTTGCACAGCACACTCAGACCCTGCACCTTGGGCCGCCGCTACCATGCCGCTCAGATCGGGTCCCGGCACCGCCGCCACACGCCCTCGGCGCGTGGCGCTCTGTGGTGCCGTGGGTCCCGCTTGCACGGCTCCTGGGAGCCTCGCTAGGCGCTTCCCAGCCCAGCTCCTGGCTCTGGCTCATCCACTCATCAGGCTCTGATGCGCGATTCAGCGTTCCGCCTCGGCGCCCCCCCAAGTTCAGGGGCGCTTCACTTCACTCTCCGTGACGCATGAGTAATGCCCCTGTGTTTCCAGGTGGAGATCGTGTCCTACTGGCGGGATGACGCTGATAGAGCTGGCGTCCTCTCCAGCCGGAGTATGAAGACCGCCTCTAGCAGCCCGCATTTCATTGTAACGGCAAGAAGCGTGGCGGGTTGACGCACTTCGATCTTGGATTCATGTACTTCTGGAACTAGTCCTTCACAGGCTGCCATTCAGGATGTTAACCAGAAACGCGACCTTCGTAAAGCGTCCGTCTCCCCAGAGATTGGTTTGCAGCGATCGACCTGGAAGGACGATGTGACTTTTCATGTCCTTCGATTCTCCTCGACACAGACCGCTCTTACGCTTTTTGCATTCGGACGGATTTAGCATATCAGTACAAGGTCCTACCTTCGGCTGGCTCTGTCGCTCGTGTTCTCGTCTAAAGTCGCTGGAGGCGGCTATTGCTCTCATGAGAGCTGCGGTGTTCGATTCTCAATCTACCGACGACTGGCTGATCTCGCCCAGTCGCGTAGAGCACCAGCAACACAGGGACATGGTGCCCGCTCACCTTTGCCGGGTTGGGGCTTCAGGTCAACTCGGGAGAAGAGCAAACTTCGCCTCGTGAGAGGATCTCTTTCTCGGATGGAGATAGACTGCTCGCCTGGACGGCGCGCTTCACCGAGGAGCGCCGCTCCAGCCAGTGTTGGAACTGCGCGGAACTCACCCGGACGCAGGACAGCGGTAATTGACTGAAACATTTTCAGAGGCTCCTGGGCATAAGGCAAGCCCAGCCGCAGGTAACGCCGCTGGGATTGCTTCGCATATGAGACCGGCTTCAACGCTGGTTCCACGATCGGGTCCTGGGGAGATGGGCGTGGCGACGCGGAATCCTCCGTGTCCAAGCGACGCTGAGATGCCGCCAAACCTTTCGCGCACCCGTGGTCGGACTCCTTCATTTCTACGGGCAGGCGTGTGCTCTAGGTCAAGTGTCCAGGCATGCTGCGGTTAGTCTCCACGGGATGCCTCTTTACCCACTGCCAGTGCCTACGCATAACGGGCTTGCAGTGTCGTGGCCTGGTGGACGGGCCCTGTAACTGCAATGGCATATCAATTGCCTGGGTTGTTAGCAGTTCGCCTTGGCACCCAGCCGCTTCCAAAACTGGCCAGAGCCAGAGTAAGCACTGGTCCGTCACGACAGCACTGGGCGCCAAGCTGCGCATATCAACAACACAGGGTGGTCTTACGCCCCGCCACATGTCGTATAACTCGCTCGGGCCATCTCTCTCTATGGCGGGATCAGCATCTGAGGTCGCTTCGTGCCATTCATATTCCGTGCCTGCTCAATCGCGGCGCCGACGAGCCTCACGACACGCTGCGCTCCTGGGAGAGTGGAGGATCGCATCCCCAGGTGGTCCAGCTTGATCTGGAGTCGCTTTCCGGGCCGCAGTAGATCTCTGTTTGCCACCGACCCCACTCCACTGCCAGCTGTTCTATTCCCTGACCGAGGGGACTCGGTCACTGATGTGCGCTTGGCACACGCCGGCCCCGGGCCTACGCAAACAGCGGGCGTTCCCCAGTGGAGCCTTCTCTTGCACAAAAACACTGTGCAAGGTCAGGAGGATTTGCGAGCAGGTCCTGTTGGTCGCCCGTGACTGGCCCAACAGGACTTGGCTTTCGAACTAGTGCTCCTCGCGATAGCACCCTTGGCCCATTCTCTGAGGAAGGACCTCCTGACTCAGAGACGGGCACCCTCTGGCACCCGCGTCCGGACCTCTGGAAACTCCATGTCTGGTCCCCGGACGGGACGCGAGGAGGTTCTAGGGCGTGTCTGCCACAAGCTGTGGTAGACACCATTACTTCCGCTTAGAGCGCCTCTACAAGGCACCTCTACGCGCTGAAGTGGAACCTGTTCGTCGAATGGTGCTCTTTCTCGCCGAGAAGACCCCCGGAAGGTGTTCGGGTCAGTTCTGGTGCTTTCTTCCTACAAGACGGGTTGAGCGAAGGCTGTCTCTCCACCCTCAAAGTTTATGTACGCCATCGCCGCCAATCATGACTACGAGGGCGGAAGTCCTTAGGGAAGCACGTATCTGATCGTCAGGTTCTCTGAGGGGGGCGAGGAGACTCGAACCGCCTCGCCCTCTCTATACCCTCTGGGACCTGTCTCTGGTGCTGACCGCACTGCAGAGGCCTCCCTTTGAGCCTTCCTTAAGCGTCAGCTGAGTTAAAAATTCTGTCTCTCTGAAGACAGTACTCCTGACTGCATTGGCCTCCATCAAGAGGGTAGGGGACTCCAGGCATTTTCGGTCGACGAATCGTGGCCTGGGAATTCGGGCCTGGTAACTCTCACCCAATCCTGAGACCCCGGCCGATATGTGCCTGGCAGGTCTCACCACTCCTTCCCGACCAGGTGGTGAGTCGCAAGCGCCGCCTTCTGGAGTGAGGCAGACTCCAGCCCTAGCTTTCTCTGTCCCGTCCGCGCTTTGCAGACTTACGTGGACAGAACGCAAAGCTTCAGGACCTCAGAACAGCTCTCTTCGTCTGTTATGGAGGACAGCAGAAGGGAAAGGCTGTCTCCAAGCAGAGGATGGCCCACTGGATAGTGGATGCCATCGCCTTGGCGTATGAAACCCCAAGACGTGCCCTCTCTGCCCGCTTCAGGTTAAGAGCCCACTCCACCAGGGGTAGCTTCTTCCTGGGCGCTGGCTCGTGCGCCGCTGGCAGATATTTGTAGGGCTGCTGGCTGGGCGACACTCCAACACGCTCGCCAGGTTCTATAGCCTACGGTAGAGCCGGTATCTTCTCCCCGTGTGCTCACTTCCCAGCTCAGTAACACACGGGCGCCTGCTCTAAAGTGTCGCTTGCCGCGCCACTCCTTCTCCCATGGAACTGATACGCGCGCTTATATGCTCCAGTCGCAGTTCTCAGCATGGCGAACCCTGTCGAGTCCTCCGCAACCTCGGCAGTCGGACGGGCGGAGCGCCTCCGACGCCAGGCCTCAACGCTCAGATGCATTGGGTGGAACTTGTGTTAGGCTGGTTCCATATGTTGTGACTCCTCACGGCGGTCCCATATGTGTATTCTCCACTGTAAGTCTCCCTTCGGCGAAGCTCGTGTCTTTTCCTCTCTGCCGCCTCCTCAGTGGTGTGGACCCGCCTAAATGGCCGGAGCCACCCCTGGGGCTTCCGTGATGTAGCACTGCCCACGCCAGCTGGCCATACGCAGTATTCCTCCAGCATGGTAACTCCTCCGGGCATGATGTGGCTCCGCAGCGGCCCTCCCGCACGCCCTGCGCCGCACATCCAATAGTCGGCTGAGTGGGTCTTGTGAACAGCAGCTGACTCTCCCCTGCGTGAATTTCTCGCCCGGGAACAGCCGGGGTCTGAGGGCTTTCCCAGGGCGCTGGGTAAGCGGTAGCAACTGTGGCGTGTTCCAAAGGATCTCACCCGCCGGCAGACGCCCGACGCGACGTCGAACGCGGACCGACTGAAAGGGAACGCCTCGTTACGTAGCATGGTAACCTCTCGCTCTCGAAGGAGGGAACGAGACGTACGCCCCGTCGCCACAATTGCTGTACCATCACTGCAGGCCGAGCCAGTAGTTCGCCCTCAGTGAAAAACAAACGCGGCGTGCATTTCACACTCCGCTTTATACTCGCGACGACGCTGGGCGGAGCCGCCGCGATGCAAATCCCGCACGCCAATTCTCATTGGCCTGTTCTCTATATCTCGGCCGTTAGGGGCTCCTGAAGTGATCCCAATTGCCGTGGTGACGCCCGACGACGTCGCCGCGCTCCTCCTTCAGGGAACGAGGTTACCATATCGTGAATCGTAGACGTATTTGTACTATTTTTGAGATATGCTTATCTCAAAAATATGTATTCTTTATTTACTTCATTTAAATATTTTCCAAGCTTTAATCTCTTCTCAATACCTTTCTCTGAAACACTCCTCCAATCAATAAAGCATTGATAAAGCAAATCATGTGTTGTAGAGTTTAATCAAATTCATGTTGAGGATAGTAAGGTTTGAGGATATGGTTATTATAATGGCATAACGTCATCACAGGGGAGGGGTTAATGCAAACTGCACACAGCCAAGCCTTCATTGACAAACACTAGAAGACATTTTATGGTTTGTTTCCTCCTAGCTGATGGACTGTAAGCAAATATGAACCTCATTCAGTGCTCTTTTTTTTTTTTCTGTCTTATAAAATATCCCATTACTATTTCAGAGTGAGAAACCTCTGCAAAACGTAATCAGTGACTGGAATGAACTGTCTGAACGAATCAAACTGAATCACAAACAATTAAAGAACATTTTCTAAAACTTGTTTGACCGATTGGATCAATAGTGATTCATTCACTATCCTGGTGTTGCTCTGATTCTAAACAGCTGATAGAAAACACACAGGACATGATTCCTGAAATATTATCTAAAAAAAGAATGGTGGTCTAGCTGGTTAAACCGTGGTCTAGTTAGTTAAACCACTGAACTGATATGCAAAAGGTTGCTGGTTTGATCCTCACCACCAGTGTGTCCTTTGAGCAAGTGCACTTTACTCCATGTTGCTCTAGGGGATTGGCACTGTAAGTTGCTTCGGGATAAAAGTTGCCTGCCAAATGCATAAATGACACCCTTTAAATGAGAATAGGGCAACATCAGTGAAGTATTTATAAGTAATATTTTAAAAGGTCTAGTGATGTCCTGGTGCAGAGAAGTCTCCAAATGTCCACTTTGGGAATTTCAGAATCACAATAATAAAAGAATATTGGTTATGATTATGATGATGATTCCAGGCAGGGAAAGACTAGCAATGCTACTGGGGATGACATCAGTGAGGATGTTACAATTATTTATTTTACCCTGCTATCATGTAGAATGAGTGATTGCCAAGATAGAGGAGACTGGTAAAAAATGTAATCCCTGCAATGACACGTTATTCAGTTTGTGTGTTTAGAAGCTTGTTGCTTGTATGCTAGCACCATCTCTCGGTTCTTTAAAACAAAAAACAAAACACTAAACAAACAAACAAAATAACACTTTTATTCTATATTATTATTAAACATAAATATAAACATAAATATCACAATTATTATTTTTATTATTCATTATTTTATGGTGAATGCACTAGGCTGTAAGCATACGTGACGTGCCCTACCTGTTTGTGGCTGACTTCAAGCCAATGCATTAGAGTTAACATACCCGCTGGCGCGCTTTGACAGGTGATGTGCGCCCTCAGCGCTAAAACATTAATTTTACAGGTTATATCCTCATCTGTAAATGTTACTCAATTAATGGCAAGCAGCATTAGCAGCTCATCTTCTTCTTTGTCTACACTGTTAAAAGTAATAAGCTGACTTTACTTATAAAAGCTGGGAACTGATTGCCCTATAATTTTGACTTGGATACTACTTTAAGGCTACTACTTTGTAGAGTTAACTTGTGTATTTGTAGAGGTTACCATAAAACTTGAGTATAAGTAACTCAATTTCAAAAGTTCAGCCAACTTACAGATATAAGTTGTGGTTTGTAAGCAGAACTCAAACAAAATAGTTATTTTAACATATCTGCTTGTTCATTTTACTAGAAGAATGTGTGGAAAGTGATTGCCTTACATTTCCCAAGCAAGTTGTACTCAAAAATTCTAATTTGAGAATACAGGACAGACAACATGATTTCTCACAATACTTAGGAATGTTTATTTGCTCTATATAAAACTATTAATTTAAGACATTACTCAAGTCATGCCCGCCATCATGGCCCGCTGACAACATTTTTGAAGAAAAAAATACATACTGCACTCCTTTTCCGTGAAATAAAAAGACAAACATTGTTTACATATGTTTACTTAAGTGGTCTAAAGCAAATCTTGCAAACACTGAACAGTCTGTAAATAAGTTTAGTACAGAACAACTTTTCTAATACAGTTCTCTTTGAAAAGTTATCTTCTAATAAAACTATTCTAATACATTTATTGGAAAATAAAATACAAAAGACTATCAGAATAGTACTGAACAATTTTCTTTAGAGTTCTTTAAGGCATAGATCTATTCACTCAAACTCAACTCAGTAATGGTTAAAGCATTAAACTATAAAGAAAAAATCCTCACAAATTTACGTGCAAAAAATACGGCAGTAATGTTTTAGGTTTTATAGACAACACTGGTATATAATTGAAAGGTTTATAAATGTGATTATTATGGTTAAAACCGGTTTTATTTTGGCAGTTCAAAAAACCAGATATTTGAAAGTTTATATTGTAATAATTATGTGTACATGCACAATTATAAAACGATTAAAGTAAAACATTTATTTAATTAACTGAAATAATGTTAAGTTACCAACTTATTGAAATATTATTAATATCTGTTATGCACCTTTGATATATACTGACAACCACCAATCACAGTGGTGATGAGAATCACGCGATGAATCAAAGCTCATCACAAGCAGCTTTTAGGGAGGACAAGGTTAATATATAGTCACTCACACAAACACTCAAACACCAAAACACCATCATGGTAACACACATGAAATTTAAAAAAAATGCAATAAACATTAATTTATCAACATTAGATGTAACATAAAACCTTAATGTACATAACTGATTAGAAAAACTAAGAAGAAACAGTTATTTCCCCAATGAAAATACATCAAATGCGAAGTGTCACACAGGGAATTTCGGGAATGTCAATTTACATTTTTCACTGTAAATTAAATACAAATGACTTGTACTTTTTCACACAAAAACTGTGGAATTTAACAGTATTTTACTGTAAAATTAAATTAAATGTATAAACCTTAAATTATACAGTTTTGAACTGTAAAATAAATGTTTTTTAACCGTAATTATTACATTATAAACCTTTAAATTATATGGTGCTGTCCCCAGAAACCTGGAAGGAGTGGAACGTGAGATGTACAGCCAGACATCACCTACATCACCGACTAATTGGGATCACTAGAGAGCCCCTATCAGCTTCTTTAGATATAGAGAACAGGCCATTGAGAATTGGTAAAAGTAGATTTGCATCTTATGTGCTTGAAAGAATTGAAATAATCAAAGATATTTGATTTTTGAAATGAACAAAGACATTTGCTTTATTGTTTTCAACCCCATCTCTCTCCATAGAAGGGCCATTTGGAATTCCTAAAGACAAAGAAATGCTGAAGGCCTGTAGGCCAAATGTGTCACACCTGTAACACCGTGGGGAAGTTTGGTCTGATTGGTCAGTTTGAATGGCTCACATATTAGGTTTCAGTCACATGGTCAAGGAATAGATAAAAGAAGATTGTAACTGTTGCTCTGTCTCTTTTATTCTCTGGCCTCTCTCTTGGGGCCTTCTCTTTGGCTCTTCTCTCCTTTGCTCTCTTCTCTCTTTGTCTCTCCTTCTCTCTCCTCCCTCCTCTCTCTCTCTCTCTCTCTCTCTCTCTCAGGTAAAATTCATGCTGGGCAACGATTAATGTGTATAAGTTTTCATCATCTCATACATTTATTTTGTAACTATTTTAAGTGTAACCATAACTAGATTTTTGTCATTAAATTCTTTTCACCTTACAAATGATGTAAAGCAACTAGTTTTGATTTGGTATTGACTTTGAAGTGTTACCTATTGCAATACAATATAGTCACATTATAGCCACGCTTCTCCCACATGTTTAGCTATTGTAACTGCGCTTATTTCCACAAGCATGGTATAAGCTGCAGTGGGTGGTAAAAGACGAAATTTACAGTTTTCTATCATCTTGCTGATAACGCTTTAGTCATTCGCAACCCTGCAGTCAGAACCGCTGTAGAGGATCCACTTTACACGCTCCTCCGTGATCGCGGGTATGCAACGCACATTTGTTTTCTCACTGAGGAGATGAATCCAGTGACTCAGCTGTAAGGTCCATCCGCTAGCCCAAGAACGGAATCTAACGTGCCTGGTCAAAGGACTCCTTTCAGCCGTTTCTCAGCAATTCACTTAATTTATTGTTACTGAATTTTAAATCTGACTCCATGAATAATTTTATCTGACTCAATTTCTTGTAACTTTGTTACATTTGTAACTTAACAGCTGATCATAAGTTTAGTAGTGATTTAATTTAGATCGTTGATTTCTCTTAGTATCTCTTAATTCTGCATTTCAAGTCTTCCATGGGACCTCGGAGTTGCTCAGAGGATAATGCTCGCGATTATAATTACATTACCCTCAACGGACGCAAAATTAGTCAGCGTTCTGATATTATAGAGGATTGCAGAGTGATCTATTTTACCTTTAAGTGAGTCGCACACGCTACTCATAACAGAAAGTGTAATTTTAGCACATTACATTAGCTGCAACTTGTTAATAACAGTGACAATCTATAGAAATCAGATTGCCCTCATGCTTAGCGCCATGCTCCGGGTCATGGGGTCCTCGGTATGAATCTGTCTCTGACAGAGGATTTACGGAATTTCCTACAAACTCCTCATACACTACTAGAAAAAATTATTTCTGAGAAAGATACAAAATAAATCAAGATTAACATTTATTTTGGCCAGACAGAACTTAAATATAATATAATGCGCCATGAATCCATGGTAACATGTTAGGTTTTTGCCCTTCTCGTAGCTCTCATCCCAGTTTTTCTGCATTGGCAATTGAATGAACAGATACTCAGCGCCTGAGGGAGAGTGTAATACATCTCATTTTAATTGATGTAGGATTGATAGTTATATACAAAGAATACAAGAGGTGTAGAAAAGGTTTAACCAATGAGAGAGAGAGTACACTGCATATATCTCAGGTTATAGGAATGTGATGCATATAGAAAACAAGTCTAAATATGGTACTCTCCTTGTCCACAATCCAGGCTCTCCTTGAGCTCCTGAAGACCCTTCAATATCAACAACAGAAACCCTTAGCAGAAACCTATTCCTTTATAGGGATCAGTCCCATATGTTAAACATAGGAACAGAGAATACAGCTCTACATACAGAGAAAACCTTCTGTCCCATTTCTTTCAATGCTGAGCCCAACATAAAATCTATCAGTACACAACTTTCAGCATAAAAATTACTTAAGTAATATGAAAAATAGATTCAAAGAGTCATATCTGGCACAATACATACAGTGTGTGTGAGTGCCTCTAGGACACTGGACACAACACTGCATGGGGGCTTTCTGGCTACAGAATGTTCCCCAAATGGCAGCCCTACACACTTCCTTAAATGCCCAGACCAGAACAAAGGGTTGTAAATATTTGCAACACAAACAACTAGTTTGGGGGGAGAGGATTCAACATCATGGTGCCAGGACAACTGTCTTCTGAATGTTGGTACAAGACTCAAAGAAATGATTGTGGACTTCCAGGAAGAGACAGTAACGTGATATACTCTCCTCATGATCAGCTGTGGTCACCACAGAGAGAGTGAGCAGCTTCTAAGTACCTGGGTGTAAATATCTCTCGGAGGACCTGACCTGGACTGCTCACATATTCAGACACAGGTGAAAAAGCCAGGCAAAGATTGTGTACCACCTGCGCCAGCTGGGAGGAAATTCTGTGGTTTCACCAGCTATCCTGAAAACTTTCTATTTAGGGGCGAGAAAGTGTATTAACTCAGTGCATCACAGCTGGTATGGGAACAGCACCAGGTCATGACCCCAAAGCCCTGCAAAGAGTCGTGCACGCTATCCAAGACATATCTCAGGGTCAGCTCTTCCGTCTCTGCAGGACGCCTACACCAAACGCTGCAAAGGTAGAGCTACTAAGATCATCAAGGACTCTAATCACCCTACAATAAACCTCATTTCACGCTGCTGCCATCTGGTAAGCCAGCTCCTGAAACCTGATGGCCAAAACTGAGAGACTTCAGGAGGAGCTTCTTCCCCAGGCATATCAGGACTCCTGAACTCAGTCACTTAACATCACGTGACTTCACTTCAGATAAGCATCGTACACTGACATTGCACTGCACTTTCTGCTCTCGTTGTTACTGTAACATAACCTGTTATAAAACCTGTTTGCACATTATACTTGTTTATAACTACAATTGTTAACTCACATATTTATAAGTCTACAGTTTACTCACTGTATATATATATATATAGTACCTTTTATCCCTATTATTATATTATAATTTCTTCCTTTGTGTTTTTAAATTGCAGAATTTGCACTGTCCATGGAGCGGACCTGTTTACATTTCACTGCCGGTTGTATATTCTGTATATAATCGTGTATGTGACAAATAAAACTCTTTGAATCTTGAGGATCAGATATCTTTGAAGAGACCACTAAAAAAAGGAGGAATCACAATTTCATATGTTTCAAATCTTTTCTCACCCTACCAGTGACTACATGTGAAGCTGAGATTTTACTCAATCGCACTGTGACCTTTTAAAAGACACTAGACATGAAAGGATAAAACAATAGATTCACAAGATAAATCATATGCAGTATATCTGCATTTTGTGACTTGAACTAGGGGAAGGGGGAGGTCTTTGAAATCAGGCGGTGTCCCACAGTTGGCCTCTGTGAGATATTCTCTTCAGATTGAGTTTTATTGTTGTATTGCATTATGCTGGATCTTGCTTTGTCTTAGCAGTAAAACCGCTTACAGACAATTATCCCAACGCCTTGGGACAAATTCATATGAGTTTCCAATGGGACATATTTGGATATTCTGTTTCCATATTTTGATGTTGTTTCCAGGAGTGTTCATGGTGCTGATCCTTGCTAACAGCACAAGTCCATGGGTGCAGGACTCAATGTAGTCACTGAAATAAACAACATTAAGACAGGCTGAACATGAAGATGAAAACGCTTGCAAAATACACTCCTGTGGCACAGTCCCTTTAGGTGTAGGCATACTGCGCTGACTGGATGTGGTCGCACTGGCCATGATATCTGTGATCCTTGCCGGTCAGGTTTGCTTCCCACCTGCACTTGCTTGGCATAGCTTTTCGGTCTTGTAGAATGCACTTGTTGTCCCAAGTCTGTTGTGTCCATCAGCATGAGCAGAAAGTGTCAGGGTGGAAAAAGTGTCTTTACATTTTGAGGAAGCATCTGTGTCCTGTCCTCCCAGGATTCTTAGCTATAGCTGACCCTTTGAGAAGTCCTCGGTCACCTTTAAAGCAGAAGGTTTGGTTTTGCCGGGCAGGTCAGATTCCATGGTGAAGGAATCGTTTCACTGACTATGCTCCATTGTGTGTGAGACACCTGAACAACTCTCTGAATAACCATGCAACAATTGGAACACTGATGACTTTCTGGGTTATTGTGAGATGGGTAAAGAGAGTTGTTGGATAAACATACAGAACATGTTGAACAACAACACATGATAAACTCATGTCAGAAGTATGCTATGGTAAATACGCATCACTTCTGTGGTCAAAATATTTAGTGAGTAGGTATATTGATTGTTGTGTTTAGTAATCATAGGTTTATACAGTCAAAACGGGTTGATTGGCTTGGTATCGAGCTTGACTCGTTTCTAAATGAAATCAATCTCAAGTTGTTATTGTTTCAAAGTACACAATCATATTCACTGTGAATTTGTAACGCTTTTTTCTGCAATGTATTTTTTCATGGGTGCTTTAGGTGTATACATTTATTATAGAAATATATTGGTGAATTATATGACCTATCTCATATTTAGTTATTTGGTGTCTCCAATGATCCTTGAAGCCTGCATAAATATATGAGTTTTCGGATTGTTTACTTACTGAGTGAATATAGCAAATGACAGGCAAAAATCAACAAGCTTAGGGGTGAGATGGATGAAAGTATGATTCATTTTACGATAAGTGTGTGATTAATTCGAGATTAAAAAATCTATTACAGTGATATGTATTAGTACCTGGCAACACAGCCAGGTCTTATATTCATATTAGGCAAATAGATATTTGTGTGATTATAACGAAAGATTGAGTAACATCACGCATGAAGACAGGTGTTAATGAGTGGATGTCGTCGATGCAGTAAACATTTACGGGGAGTTTGGTAGTCGTTTTACCATGAAAGTGTCACATCAGACAGATATTTGTTAAATACTGCAGAAAAATACATTCATTCACTGTCATAGGAGAGGAAGAATTAATAACTCGTTAAATTATCTAGGAATCAACAAATATGTACTGCTCAACCTTATGGCTGACGCTGGGTTATTGATGCAAAGAGCATGCCAGTCCAGGTCATAGATCCTCTCTTACGTAGCCATTGAACTCATCTTTGTTATTAGGATATGTACTGATAAAACTTTGCTGGCTGTACAGTGCATCACTAATATTGGGGAAAAACCTCAACTGATCCTCTACAGAATTATGCCAATTATAGGCCGATCTCTAAATCTGCCCTCTTACATAAAGACTTAAATATAGAAGACATGTAAGCACTAAACTTTTGTAAAGAAATGGTATCTGTGAGGATTTGAACAGGATTTAGGGAGCTGTATCAGTAGTAATGAGACTGCTCTCACTGGACTGTTACAAAGTGGAAAACTGTTCCATCTTTACCCGACCCGTGGTTGTATCTCTCTATTAGTGTTACCAACTTAGACGCTGCATGTCGAGTTAACAATTACTTCCACCACAACATTCTTTGAATAGACTCCTAGCACAACTGCAGAAATGTAAACAGGTCCGCCTCCATGACAGTGCAAATTCACAGTTAAAAACACAAGGGAAGAAATTATAATAGAAATAGTGATATAAAAAAAGTACTATCTATATATATATATATATATATATCTGTTTAATTATAAATAATCAAGTCAAAGAGAAAAAAAGGTAAATAAATAAGGATAAAGTGGAATAAAATAATTGAAGTAGACTTTTGCAGTGAGTAAACTGTAGACTTATAAATATGTGGTTAACAAATGTATAAAGAGTATAATGTGCAAACAGGTTTATGACAGGTTGTTACACAGCAACAACGAGAACAGAAAGTGCAGTGCAATGTCAGTGTATCGATGTTTATCCTGAAGTGAAGTCACGTGATGTTAAGTGACTGAGTTCAGGAGTCTGATGGCCTGGGGAAGAAGCTCCTCCTGAGTCTCTCAGTTTTGGCCATCAGGAAGCGCTTTTACCAGATGGTAGCAGCGTGAAATGAGGGTTTGCAGGGTGATTAGAGTCCTTGATGATCTTGGTAGCTCTACCTTGCAGCGCTTGGGTGTAGACGTCCTGCAGAGACGTGGGAGAGCTGACCTGAGATACGCCTCGATAAGCGCACTCACTCTTTGCAGGGCTTTGGCGGTCATGACTGGTGCTGTTCCCATACCACGCTGTGATGCACTGGAGTTAAAACACTTTCTATCGCCCTAAATAGAAAGTTTTCAGGATAGCTGGTGAAACCCTGAATTTCTCAGCTGGCGAGGTGGTACAGTCTTTGCCTGGCTTTTTTCACCTGTGTCTGAATGTGAGCAGTCCAGGTCAGGTCCTCGGAGATGTTTACTCCCAGGTACTTGAAGCTGCCTACCTTCTACTGGTGACCCGCTTGATCATGAGGGGGAGTGTCCGTTGCTGCCTCTCTTCCTGAAGTCCACAATCATTTCTTTGGTCTTGCCAACATTCAGAGAGAGACAGTTGTCCTGGCACCATGATGTTAGATGCTCCACTCGCCCAAGTATGCCGCCTCATTGTTGTTGGAAATGAGGCTCAGGACAACAGTATCATCAGCAAATTTGATGATAGAGGTGAGCTGTGTGTGGACAAACAGTCATGCGTAGAGAGAGTAGGAGCAGTGGGGCTCAGGACACAGCCCTGTGGGAGCTCCCACACACTCAGGTGATGGAGGTGGAGGTGGATCACTATTCTCACCACTCAGAGGCCTAACAGTGAGGGAAGTCTCAACTAGTGCAGTAGAGAGATGATTCAGGCTTAGATCCAGGAGTTTCTGAGGGCAGGGGCCAGGGAACTAGCAGTTAAAGGGCACATATGAAGACCCAAGAGCAGTTGGAGAGCAAACTAGAAGCCTGTATACAGAATGACAACATTCCCTATTCCTAAATCCTGAGCAACTTGTCTCTCAGTCCCTGTGACGCTTGCAGACTGTTATAAAAAGAAGAGGATGCTATTAGTGGGAAACATGGCCTTGTCCTAACTTTTGGAGATGTGTTGATGGTAAATTTAAAATCAACTTATTAAAAATTTTATACATCTTCAGTGTAAACATTTGATGTCTATCATCTATGTTGTATTCTGAATAGTGTAAATATTGAAATTCTGGAACTTCCATACATCATTTTATTCTGTTTTTATTCACACCTGTAAGCAGTGTCCCAACTTCTTTTTTTGGAATCGGGTTTGTAATAGCGCCTCCTACCCTACAACAGCAAACAGAGTCATGTAAAAACTTGTCCGTGATACAGGAAGTGTTTCGTAGTGCATGAGATAACTTTTTGATTAGCGTAAGAGTTAAAGAGCAAATGGTTACAGAATTATTATTCTTGGTGCCAGCATTTATTTCCCTTAATAACATTTCCCCTATTTCTGTTGATTACAGCCATTAAAAATTTCTACAGCCGTGTCGAGAAAGACGTGGGATTGTCTGGCAACAACTCTACCTGAGTATACACCAGAACGGAGACATTGATAACAATTTCACCGTCAGATTCAAATATATCCGGGTCTGCTAACACGGACCTCCCTCTTATCTTCACTGTGAACTGTAAAGTGTTTTCTAGTTATAGCATTTGGATAATATAATTCCAACTTCTTTAATTCCTAATGCTTTGTTTCTCTGTAATTCAGTTACAAATAATCTTGAAATCCCTATTCAGAGAACCTTTGCAGCTGAAGCCATAACGCAGCTTTTCTTTACTTATCACTGTATTTGATCAAAATGTATTTAAGATGAAATCAAATTGCATTATTTATTAATTTTATATATGGATTATATAATACAAATGCATGCAATGACGCGTTAGAATGAAATATAACTTCTTAAAGGTGCAGTGTGTAGTATTTATGAGGATCTATTGACAGATAAATGCAATGTTTTCTAGTGGTGTATACAAACACTTTGTTATGTCGTACTGTACATGCATTCTCTGTCTGTTGCCTTCCTGTGTTTCAAGTTCAGTCTCCTGTGTCCAGTTATCCCAAGTCTTGTTATCAGTTATTCTACTTACCTGTGCCTCCTCTATCACCTCTACAGCCTTTACTTGCTTTGTGCATTTAATCCATCAGTTCTCCCTCAGTGTGGGTTTGCTCTGCTTTGGTTGCTATAGATGCGTGAAAGAAGTTGCTCAGGCATGAGTTCTCCTGAGCTTGACTAATAAAGTTCCTTGTCTCCTGTTCATCCTCGCTCATGAGCTTTCATGACGCATTTTTGCCATGCTTTCTCCTAAAATAGTTAGAGTTTCTCCGCTTTTTCCCATGGACCTTCCTAATCGCTCAACTCTCTGCCTGGAGCAGGAAAACTGTCTGCTGAAGGCATGATACTTGGGACTTTTTATATCCTCGATGCCAGACCCATTACCTGACCGCGCCCAGGGCTGGTGTGGTAGTAAAAACACAGTGAGCTGGTCCAGGTAATGGAGCTGTCCAGGCCGAAGGCACGCGCCCAGCGGAAGGTCCACAAGAGGATTTCACCGCATTTGTGGAGGGTACTGTAATAACCACTCGCTGGCTACTATCTGCCTACGGAGGAGGTGATAGCGCTAATAATCCATCCCACCACAGCCAGAGACTGTTAACCACCACCATGACTCCAACGGAGAAGCTGCATCGGCCCACTGCAGACCATGGATCGTGCCACCCAGGAGAGATGACCAGACGGAGGGAGAAGGACGGAGTGTGTCATCAGAGCCCGACTACCTACAAGGTCTGGCCAGGTGGTGACTTTCTTTAAATACAGCATGTCATCGAGGGAGTGATTGGGGAGCTCGAGGGCTGGAGGAAACCCTGCCCACAACACTACCACTGGGGTAATATTGACTGAGGTCGCTGGCAGCCATATCAAGCAACTAAAGGAGGGTTTTGGAGGATAATTTAATTATACTTTTTGGTGAGGTATCCTGGCACCCTGTTTCTCCATGCGTCTCCCTGTTTCTGAATTCCACCCCGCCTCCTCTCCCACCTCATCAGCCAGTCTATTCCTCAGTCTCCCTTCTCGCGCTGTCCTTCCGCCCCACATGCTGCGCCCTCTCTGTCTCCAGGAAGTCTCCACGTCGGTGCCTGGTGAATACGCAAAGCACCTCAGTCTCCTGACCATCAGCTTTATGTGGGCTCATCGGCCCAGGTGTCGCGTTTCACCACCAGGTTGACTCTCCATGGTTCCTCCCACGTAGACTCCTCGCCCCTGGGCCTCCTCCTGGCTGGCCTCTGCATGTCACCTGGCCTCCTGTTCCAGTGTCCCTGCTGGCCTCCCTCCTCCATCCACCCTCCTTGACTGCTTTTTCTTGCATTGGGCCAAAGCTGAAGTTCAGCTCCTGTGTCCTAGTTATCCCCAGCCTTGTTAATTAGTTATTTCTATCTACCTAAAGCTTTGTTTTATCACCTTGGTTCTCATTGCTTGTGAATTTAACTACTGCCCTCCTCAGGTGTGGGTTCAGTTCTGCTTTGGTTACATGGATGTACAGCAGTAACTCTGTATAAATTAGTTTTATTTATAAAAAGAAAATAATTAAATAGTCTATTAAAATAACAAAACTAACTAGAAATGAGTAAACCATGTAAGAAAAATTAAGAAATCAAAGTGAAAATGCATGTCAGTGTGATGCTGATTGATATCTTAATGATTGACCAATTACGTGTATTTATGCTGAAGGCCCGCTCTAATTTATGCTAGTTGCTGGATGGGAGAAGCCATTTTTTCTGTGCGACTTGGTGAAACAAGCTATGTTATAATTGTGTAAAAGTTTTAAAATGCAGAGAGGATTACAGAGAGACATAAATGGCTGATTTTCTTTGATTTGGCCGGGTTTTGGTCTGAGCTGCCTGGAAATGTCTAATTCAGCGTGATCAGGATGATCTGGAGATGGCGAGCCTTTTCCCGTGAGATGAAATACTGTGAACCGTGAGATTTGAGTTCAAACAAACACCTGAGGAATCTCGGGTAGGAACATCTGGATTGCCTGTTAGAGCTTTTTTTTTCAGTCTGCCCAACTGAGTATTTTTGTTTTGCTCAAAAATTATTTTTTTTTCCTTTTGGAACTATTGAATCGCTTTCAGCCATCTACGGACTTTGAATTCCTTGAACCGAATCTTTGAACCGAAATCTTTCAGATTGACTTTTGAGCTGAACTTTGAACTGATCCTTTCAACAAATCTGATTGATTCACTGAATTTCTTTTTTGTGAACCATTATTTTTCCTTGTGTTTAATCAAGGATTTACTTTGAATGGGATTTTTGAGTGAATTGTCCATTTACAAATGAAATATTTGAAATCGATACTGAAGGTGTGTTATTCTAGGAAGTTTGGTATTTTAGCCGCAGAGGGGCTGCACCTTAACAAACAAAGAGTCTAGAGTGAACTTGTTTAATTACAGCCAGTTGAGTTCATGATGTAACTGTGATTTAATATTGAGAAAAATTGTGACATGGTTTGAATTATTTTGAATTTATTTCTTAATTTTGTTTTGTTTTTTAAAATAAATTTCAGTTTACTAGTATCGCTTCCTAACGATTGATAAAATGCACCTGACACTATCTATTTAACCCATTTTACATCCTGGATTATTGTATAGTATACATTATTTGACACGGTGCTACATTAGCTCCTGAGCAATTTTATAACCTCACCTCTAGATGCCGCTAAAATTTAGCACACTGCACCTGCTATGATTAAGTCGTACTAAGTGTGGTTTCACACAGTGGTTTTTTTTTGTAAATTTAGAATTTTATTACACATTTCTGGTGAGCTGTGATTTGTTTTTAAAATCTTTGTACTCACAAATTTCCATGATTTATTATTATTATTATTATTAACCTGAAATTGAGCCTGCCTTTAAAGCTATGATGATATTTCTGGAGCATCTGAGTCTCTTTTAGATTCATCTTCAGCTGCTTTATTGCTGTTTTCAACAGTGAAAGAACCTGAGCAGAGTAAAACTGTGCAACTTTATATTTTGAAATAAGCTAGCAGGACATTTTTTAACTGATAAAGATGTTCTCAGTGATGGTAGCATTGGGACAGAATGTATTTTGTTAAACAAAGCAGTTTATAGTAATCGATATCAGGAAGCACTAGATAAGGGACTGTCCAAACACACTGACATCTTAGTGCCTGAATGGGTGTTTGGCAGAGGGAGACGCAAAATTTTGAGGCTTTCGTGCATACTTCTGTATTATGTGTGGTTTTGTATTGGCACAAATTGGAGCTGTCAGTAAACTCAAGGAGATGTCAGGATGCATTACCTCATTGCCTGGTTCACTGGGTCTGCTTTCTCTTTGTCTATGCATGCTTCCTCAAAAGTGAATCTACGCGCACAGGCAATAGTACTTCTCAGTGGCATCTATAATCCTTACAAAAGAGCCTGTGCTTCCTGCTGTTTTAAAATGTCTCTCATAATAGCCTTGATGTCCAGTGTTATTGTTTGATGTAATTTAATGTATGTTATGTTAATCGCACACGTGTCACTGCCGTAAGTGTAACTCTCCTTCTACTTTATCTGATTTCTGAACTCCATCATGAGGATTTCTCCTGTAAAGCTGTTTAATGGTTAATTTTAATAAAAGCATTAAGATAACTTTTTAAAAAGAAAAAACATTTTGTAAATGCAGTGTTTGAGCATCTGAAATGACTTATTTATTAATTTCAATCACATCCCAATAAGATCAAGCTGCTTTAAAACATTATTTGCATCAAATAAAATAATGGCAACACTTACAATAAGGTCTATTTGTTAATGTAGATCTAAAAATAACTAACAATGAGCAATTCATTTTCATAGTATTAACAATGGTTAATAATAATACAACTTTATCCATTAAATACTTCTTTTCAAAAATTGTTTATATTAGTAATGTAAGGAGTAAATGTTGAAATTAACATCAAGATTAATAAATGCTCGAATTTTCTATTGTTCGTTGACAAATGAAAATACAAAGGTGTTACCATAATAACTTTTAATATAGCTTGGTATTACTCTCTTTGTGTAACTTATTTTGTTGGCCTTAGAATATCATTTACAGTACAAACAATAATTTAATCCAACTGGTTTTAATCAAAGTTTTGTCTTAATGGTTTGGTTACAATGTAGTATTACAACATTAAAATTCTTACCCTTTATTAAAGTTCCTCTCATCCTCTTCTTCTCTGTTCTACGAAGTCGGATTCTGAACACATGCTTTCACTCCACTGAAAAATCTTTTGGTTAACTTCGACAAATGTTTAATTTAAAACTAACCATGATATCTTGTATTTTTGGTAATGTATTGTTGTTTCAGTTAGTTGTTGTTTTTAAATAAGTCTCTTCTGTCTACCAAGGCTAGTATTTATTTATTTAAAAAAATTAAATTCACTAAACTCGTATACATATATTGTTCTTAATGAGCTGGATAACTTTCTTTAATTACAGTCATATTAGTCTGACTAAAAGGAAAATCAGATATTTGATATGAATGTGATTTTTTCTTTGAGTTTTTAAGCTCCCATGGTGAGATGCATGGAATCGCAAACCAAACCCAACAAATATGAAACAAAAACACTATGCTAAAAACAATGCCAAATTGCAAACGAATATAGGAGATCTCAAATGGTGCTAAGCACAGTGAGTGATTAAATTTAAGACAAAAAAAGGGAAACATGAAGTGTCTCATATAGTCTAAATCCTCCCACGGGCCCAGATTTGCTTGTCTAAACATTCACTGCTCGTTAGTGCTTTCAGTCACTTTCTCCGCTTTATTTGTGGTCACATACATGCACTAAAACCGCGTCTACCTGCTCTTAGTCCAAATTGTATATTTGAACAAATAGGATGTTAGATAAAATATTTTGTCATAATAGAATTACATTTGTATCTTTATTGTGCATTTAATGTAAGTCTTACTCATCTGGAGGAAGAAATACAAGAGGCTGAACAGAAGATGTGCCTACGAGAGTAAAATGCCTTTGCAAGTATACTTCCAGAGCCCACCCTCGGCTGTATCCCAAACTTCCACAGATGGTGATCAATCCACCATTTATATCCCTGTGCAAAGAGCATACACATCCATTCCTGTAACTGGTTGTTCAAAGAATCAAGAGCATATCTTCGCATATTTTGTGAAGGGCTGCATAGTGAAACGGTGCCCGTTTATTCTGTGTGTGTGCAAGAATGACTACGCTTTTGTCTTTAGACTATCGCCTTCTCAATCAAAAGATCGTGTATCTTACAGGGATCCGCTGCTACGATTATGGGATTTGATAGACACACTTAGAGGATATTCCATGTCTAGTATACTGACCAAAGCAGTTTATCACCAGGGTTTACGGTGGGTCACACTGACGCCTCTGGGGCCTTTTACGTACCGGGTAAGTGATTCCGCTGGACTATCTAACGCACTGCAGCTTTAAAGGAGCATGAGATGTTATCTCTGAGAGATGCACACTGCATCCCGCACCTGGATGATCTTCTGTGCTACTCCAGATCTATCAGGACCATGTGGAGGTGATCTGCAAGTCCTCAGGAGCATTGCATCATGGAGTGAAGCTACGATGAGAAGTGCGAGATGTTCCAGCATGAGTGCCCGCGGTGCTAACGCGAGACGCTGGGAGGAGTTCGAATTGACACTAAAGATCTCGAGGCAGTGATGGCTAAAAACCAAAACACCCCAAACAGTTGGTGACTCGACGGTTCTGGTTTCCTGAGCATTATCGCCTCGCACAGACTTCTCGCCTGGGTAACATGTCATGCATGAATCTACACAAGTGATGTCCTCCATGCCCCAACTCCTTTCACGTCACTACATGGGTCCACAATCCTCCGCCCAAAACACTCCATCTTATGGAAAGATGAGCACACTGGGAGTACTTCTTTTGGAAACACTTGTTAGTATGCTGACCAAACTTCCAATATTTGTATATCCTAACTTCACATGGAACTATCTTGTCTTATGCTACACTTGGATGCATCGGAGAAAGGGACTAGAGTAATTTCTGTCAACGACAAGATGAAAAGATGCAAGTCATCGGATATAGATCGTTTAACTCCTGACACTGGCGGAGAAGAATTACCGCTTCATGCGAAAGCTTGAGTTCCTACTGAAGTGGGCCTTAGTGAAAAAATTCAGAGACTATCTCTCTATGCTCCACATTTCACCATCTACACTGAGCAATAATCCACCTACCTACGCTGGTGAGAACTGGCGTAAACTAATGGAGTTTGACATCTTTGGGTTGGAGAATCGCTGAGTTCCACTTCAATATCAACACAGACTGGAAAAGCAATGTAATACCACAATGATGTAATACTACAGCTTTGTCTAAATTTGCCTGCAATAATGGGCCAAGAGCTGGCAAACAACGAGAGGACCCTGGAATAGGTGGAGATAATGAAACTGAAAGAGACAAACTAATGTCTTTACTGATGAGTGGCCAGAAGGAACAGCAGAGTGGGCTTAAACCCGCAAGCTTCTTCATGGTGGAATAAATTATATTTGGAGAATGGAGTCCGTACTGGCAAACATCAGAGAGAAAACAGTTAGTCCTACCTACCAAGTGGCATCAGGTTGGCTGCCCTAAAGATCTCCATGACAACATATGTGACACGTTATACCTGAAACATAAAGCCGATCTCACCAGAGAAATGTCACTGGGCACATGAAGAGATGTATAGAGGAGTACGTCACCAGGAAATGCGAGGCTTGCATAAAGTAAAAAGAAACCCGCCACACATGTGCTGCAAAGCAATGGATGGTCTGACTTCTGCTTCCTCTTGATCTGGGTTTACAGATTACCTACATCTGGAGAAGAAAAGCAGGCTGGTGAATATATTCTGCAATACAGACCATTTTACCATATTTGCCCAGGCTTACTCCCACCAAAACAAATCAGGACAAACTGTAGCTGAGCGGATATACAACGACTATATACTCCCTGCCCACATTCCAAATCGCCTCCACTCATGACCAAGGACGTGAGTTTGGAGAACAATCTGTTTCAGACTCTGGATGGCTGTCAGGGGTCTGACATTCATAAACATCTCCATACCACTCACAGTGTAACCTCAAGAGCAGTTCTAAACTACACTGCTACAAATGTTACTACCACTGACAGACAGAGAAAAGGAGAGATGAAAAGAAACATTTACAATGATGGCTACGCATATAACTGCATACGCCATTTAAAGTTGACAGGATATTTTACCATTATTTGCTGTATGGACAATATCCCCACCTGCCCGTGGATCTTTTGTTTGGATGAATGGAAAACACTGAATCAGTGACACAAAGGATATGCAGATAAATGGTCAAAGTGATGATAGAAGATAAAGATTGTGTAAAGAGATCCAGTATATCATCGAAAAAGTAAGAACAAGTCTTACTATGATCAGATTTGCAGAGGCGCGGGTCCCCAAGCCAGGAGATTATACTGGTTCACAAATACGGTGGGACGCAGGTGGACTGTAAGCTTGCACTCATACTGGGAGAAGAGGATCTATGTGGAAGGAGAAAATCTCAGACAGTCCTGTATATGTCATTCATCCTGGAAAGACTTGAAAGGAGGAATAGGACTATACACAGAAACATGCTGCTGCAGTAACGACTTACCCAAGAGAGTTCAGATACAGCCAGCTGACTCTGTGGTAGCTCCCATCAGAGACAACGACAACCGTAGCTGGAGGATAAACTTGCTGAGCAATGATGAGACACTGACATTGATAATGACGGAGATATGGGGCAGGAGGTTATTGATCAGAACACCTGCAACTAGAAGGAAAATGGACTGCTGACATAATAGACTGCACTGCTGAGGTGATGTTATGTTCAATGTCAGCTACCTCCTGCAAAAGCACCTGATCAGACTCCAAAGAAAAAACAATGATTCATAAAGACTGGCCGGGCATATTTACCTGTTAATGAAACTGTATCGATGGACACACTTACCCGGTGTGTGAAAGATACACCTTCCTGAAGTTAAAGAAGAAACAACAGCTGATAGATAGTCAGCAGGAAAAGTTAAACCCATACACATCCAATATTTCCCCACTCCGCAAGCTCCAAGAGGATGAACAGAATACAGAGGATAGGGGCGAAGGAGGTGAAGCACAGACAAGTGAACAACTTGAGGGATACTTTGTCTATCTCAGCTTAAAGAGGACAGAGAGAAATGGATATAAGAGGGGAGCAAGTACAAGAGGAAAGACAGAGTTCTCTCTACTATGATTTGGCCTGGAAGAAGAGATGTTAAGAAAGAGAGGTTAGGAGGTCAGTTTATAGAGAAAGACTTACACCAACATTCACTTATGAGTCACTGGCCAACTTCTCCCACAAACCCATGAGAGTCCATTTCTCAGTCTACCTCATCCCCCACAATTCACACCTTCATGCCACATATGTGCATAGCTAGTTCATTCTACATACCGTTTATACACTCTGGCATGTACATACACTTCAGAATACTGGCTACTAATGCAATGTTAAAGGCATGTTAAGTGTTTAACACTGTAAGTCTAATGATAACGTTGTAAAGTTGGAGGAGCGGATACCAAGTGTCAGATTATCAGTTTTCTTTTACATATTCCAACGGCTTTGAGGCTTGAGTTTACACCGTGTTGTGAAAAGTAAACTGTGTGTGCAAGACTAAAGTGATTATGGTAATAATAAAGCTAATACAGAATAAAGTGCAGTTTACAGATGTAGCTTGGGTAAATGGAATATTTAATTATGTCAGTTCATAGGAATTAAGTGTTAACCATGAGACAGTTAGGTTTACTTATTGAAGCCTGTACTCATATACAGTAAATATAATTCAACTTAATTGCAAATGGGATTTATTCTATGTAAAGTGAAGCTACTTACAAAATGTATGGAATGAATACAGAAATACTCCTTTAATGAGAGAAAACAGGAGAATATGGTTTAGAGAGAAAATGTGTGTTTATGGTTTTAAGATAAAACTGTATAAGTTAATGTTGAGGAAATATGTAAGATAAATTTCTGTGTGAAACGGTACTTCAAGAATATGTGACTCATGTTACTCCAGAACTGTGATATAACCTGTATTAAACAGATAAATCCAAAGATACAGTAATAATTCAAGATTGCAGATAATGTGTTGAAATGAAGTAACTAGTCGTCAGTACGCTTGAATGGAGAAAGAGCAACTGTTGCTGCCAATAATTTCCAAATATTTCAAAGCACTTCGACCAAGATTATCATTATATATTCGTTAGTAGATCTTCTGGCTGGAATTCGTTATACATACTTCCTTTTTTATGATTAGCTAATGTAATTGAAATTGCGAAGTCTACCACAAAACACTCACAAAAGGTTATAGTCGGAGAAAGAGCAGAACAAAAAATTATTCCTATATTATATTGTTAAAGAAGAGGGTCACAAATGACAGGATGACGCCATTGTCAGTGTCATATACATTACATTTTAATATTACTTAATACTATACATTTATATGGGATAATGAAAAATTTATTTTAGGCTGAAAGATATTTTTGTTTAATGCATTTTTTTCATAATTGATACAACCAGGGTTATCACTAAACAATGTGAAGAGCATTTAAATATACAATATGTATTATGTAGCATTTACCTTTTATGTTTTTTCCTTTAAACTTTTACAAACTTCTTTTCCAGATGAAGGGTCTGGTCACAACCTATAGTGGCACAAAGTGCTCAATGCTTGGCTTTATTTTATTTAAACTTTGTGAACTAAATGGCCTTGACTTAGACTTCATATTTCAATTATCTTGAATTTGTTAAAACAATCTTCTTAAAACTCATTAAATCTTTCTATGACATGGCAAAAACTTTGTTTATTGTGTGGTAGGAGGCCAGAAACATGAGAAACACAAAAGGGGGTGGATGAAATAAAAAGGCGTGTGCATGCTTATTAATATTTACAAATATTTAAACATGTCTGTCTTTAACTGTATTTAAAATATTACAGTATTATCTCTACACACATCCACTATCTCACAATAAATATGGTTTTATGGTCTTGCTGGTTTTCTCCTGTAAAACATATCCTGTATTGCATAAAACACCCATGAGCCCAAACAGAGTTGTTTCATTTCATCACATTCCTTTTCATATTTACTATTATTTTTCACGTCCCACCTTTTAGTGTCCCAGTAGTGTCCCGAGTGTCCAGTAGGGTCACAAAGGCTGGGGTTCTCCACTGTCTTCCACACTGATTTTCTGCATGAATTTTGACAACAAATGTTTACTTAAACATATACATCCTTTAAATGTTTATGTGTGCATTATACTTATAATGATTATCACTCATAAATAATGAACACATTTTAATAAAAATTTGTAATGTTTAAATAAATAAAAATTAAATTAAAAAAGACGTATTGTGGTACCAAATTGGCAGTTACAGAGTACCTAAAATTTGTATGGTATTACAATTCACTCATATGGGAATTTTGGTACCGTGACATCTCACAAAGACAGAAGTGTGGTGGCTTCTATATCATTTTGACTATTTATTTTATGTTTCCAATGTATTATTTTAAGGAAGTACAGCTGCATACACATGGCTCACATACACTGGGCAGTGACTTGTTCGCCGTCAGACGGTATAATGACAGAAGTGTCGCTCGGTTACGTGATGGTAACCTCGCCTCGAAGGAGGAATGGAGACGACGCCGGACGCCAATGGCGAATTGGGATCATCAGGAGCCCCCATTAGCTTCGATTTGTAAACAGGCCAATGAGAATTGGCAAGATTTGCATCCGCCGCCCACTTCCCGCAGTACGGCAAACGTCGGCTAAATGCAGCGCACTTTGTTTTTTACCGAGGAGCCGAACCATTGACTCGCCTGCAGGATGGTACAGCAATTGTGGCACGTGGATCGACGCTCGCTCCTCCTTCTAGGGAAACGAGGTTACCATACGTGAATCGTAGACGCTCCTTTCAGTCGGCCACGCCGACGACGCCGGACGCTTTCACCGACGCCAATTGGGATCCCTTTGGAACACGCCATGTTGCTACCATCGCCGCCACAGCCTCGACCCCGGGCTGTTCTGGGCGGGAATCCACGTGAGGAGTCAGCTGCCGTTCTGCAAGACCCACTCAATCAACTATTGATGCACCGCAGCGGCCCCGGGGCGCCGCGGAAGCCAAGCACTAAGCTCAGAGGTTGCTTGTGTGGAGAATACACGCCGGACTGGCCCCGCAGTGCTATACACGGAAGTCCCAGGGTGGCTCTGCCAATTTGAAGGGGGTCCACACTACACTCAAGATTTAACGAAAGACAATGGTTTGCCGAATACACATATGGGACTGCTGTGGGGGTCACAACACAGTGAACTCCAGCTAACACAAGTTCCACCAATGCATACGAAGGCAGGGTCTGGCGCCGATGCCCACGCCCGGACCGCCGAGGGTCATGGAGGGACTCACAGGGTCTGCCGCGTTGTGAACTCAATCGGAGCAGGCTTATCGCGGTTCGTCGATGGGAAGGGAGGCGAGTAAGCCGCACACTTTAGAACGGGCACTTCGCAGCATTGACTATGGGAAGTGATACAGGAAGATACCGCCTCTACACGTAGGCTATAGAACTCCAGTGAACGTGTTGGGCGTCGCCAGCCCGCAGGCTCTACAAATATCTCAGTGCTGGGCTTAGGTGCTTACGAGCTAAGCGCCCAGGAAGAAGCTACATAACCACTGGTGGAGGGGCTTCAACCAGAGCGGCAGGGCACGCCTGGGTTCATACTGCCAAGACGATGGCATCCATCATCCAGTGGGCCATCCTCTGCTTGGAGAGAATTTTTCCTTCAAGGTCTCCATAACAGACAAAGAGCTGCTTGAGGTCCTGAAGCTTTAT
>CM031959.1:16659213-16679290 GCA_018749465.1 Paracanthobrama guichenoti | reverse complement strand
TTCTTTGTATATCATTGGTGTTCTAATTTTTATCCTCTTTGTTCTGTTTTGTATGGCAGCCAGTTTTGATCCTCTGAATCCAGATTTCTGAAATTGACTGAAACATTTATTAAAGTGGGGAGTTTGTGATCTCCAGTCAAGCTCAAACCAGTTGTTCCCAACTGGAGCTCCCAAAATAGTAAGCTTCCTGTAGAGCTGGGTTGATTTTCCAACCCAACTGAGCTCCTGCCAGGTAATGGCCCAAAATCCACCATCATGTCGGGAGGGGGCAGCTAAACTAAAAACAGAAAAGTGACTTGACACCAAACAAGATGAGTGATAGGAAAGAAATACGACGCCACGCGCATTCAGCCTGGACATCAGCATTGGCTGAGTTCCAAAAGTGAGAAGAGCAAAGAGAGCAAGAAAACAAAGACACAGAGAATGATGTACTTTTAAGAAATGGTGATGCCGCATCTGCCACATATCTGCTCTGTCTTAAGTTGATTTGGGCTGCATTAGTCTGGACAGCTTCTTTTTACGATATCAAGCCAAAAGAAGCCAATAATAAATCAGTGATGTATACCAGGCTAGTACAGTAATGTAACACTCATGCTAGCAATTTAAAGAGGTGCTTTTTGAGTGAGAGCAGATCTCCTATTAGTCGTGGGTGTAGGTGGGAAGTTGGTGACAGTAAAAATCTAGTTGTTGTATTTTTTATAACATGATAATATACATAGTAAAAATATACATTTTACTGCACAGTAATAGCTAGTATTTTAGATTTCCATTACAGGAGGTGTGTATTGTGCCATTAAATGTGGATTTCAAGGTGCATTTGAAATGATATAGGCCTAGCTAACTAATACGTTTCAAGATTCAAGATTCAAGATTCAAGAGTTTTATTTGTCACATACACAGTTATATACATAGAATATACAACCGGCAGTGAAATGTAACAGGTCCGCTCCATGGACAGTGCAAATTCACAGTTAAAAACACAAGGAAGTAAATATAATAGAAATAGATATATTATATATATATCTATATCTGTAAATTATAAATAATCAAGTCAGAGAAAAAAAGGTAACAAATAAGGATAAAGTGGAATAAAATAATTGAAGTAGACTTTTGCAGTGAGTAAACTGTAGACTTATAAATATGTGGTTAACAAATGTATAAAAAAGAGTATAATGTGCAAACAGGTTTATGACAGGTTGTTACACAGTAACAACGAACAGAAAGTGCAGTGCAATGTCAGTGTATCGATGTTTATCCTGGACGTGAAGTCACGTGATGTTAAGTGACTGAGTTCAGGAGTCTGATGGCCTGGGGAAGAAGCTCCTCCTGAGTCTCTCAGTTTTGGCCATCAGGCTTGGGCGCTTACCAGATGGCAGCAGCGTGAAATGAGGGTTTGCAGGGTGATTAGAGTCCATGATGATCTTGGTAGCTCTACCTTTGCAGCGTTTGGTGTAGACGTCCTGCAGAGGCGGGAGAGCTGACCCTGAGATGCGCTCGGATAAGCGCACTACTCTTTGCAGGGCTTTGCGGTCATGACTGGTGCTGTTCCCATACCACGCTGTGATGCACTGAGTTAAAACACTTTCTCGCCCCTAAATAGAAAGTTTTCAGGATAGCTGGTGAAACCCTGAATTTCCTCAGCTGGCGCAGGTGGTACAGTCTTTGCCTGGCTTTTTCACCTGTGTCTGAATGTGAGCAGTCCAGGTCAGGTCCTCGGAGATGTTTACTCCCAGGTACTTGAAGCTGCTCACTCTCTCTACTGGTGACCCGCTGATCATGAGGAGTATGTCCGTTGCTGTCTCTTCCTGAAGTCCACAATCATTTCTTTGGTCTTGCCAACATTCAGAGAGAGACAGTTGTCCTGGCACCATGATGTTAGATGCTCCACCTCGTCCAGTATGCCGTCTCATTGTTGTTGGAAATGAGGCCCAGGACAACAGTATCATCAGCAAATTTGATGATAGAGGTGGAGCTGTGTGTGGACAAACAGTCATGCGTGTAGAGAGTAGAGCAGGGGCTCAGGACACAGCCCTGTGGAGCTCCCACACTCCAGGGTGATGGAGGTGGAGGTGGACTGGCCTATTCTCACCACCTGAGGCCTGCCAGTGAGGAAGTCCTCAATCCAGTGGCAGAGAGAAGGATTCAGGCCGAGATCCAGGAGTTTGGAGTTGGCTTGGTGGGAACTATGGTGTTAAAGGCTGAGCTATAGTCAATAAATAGCAGTCTTACGTAGTTCCCACTTTTGCTGTCGATGTGAGTGAGAGGAGGAGGAGGACATGAGAGATGGCATCTTCAGTCGATCTATTGGGACAGAGAGGCAAACTGAAGAGGGTCCAAAGATGTGTCAGGAATGAAGGCGCAAATGGTGTTTTTAATGAGTCTCAAAGACCTTCATGACTATAGGCGTGAGAGCCACTGGGCGATAGTCATTTAGGCAAGAGGGTTTACTGTTCTTAGGGACAGGGATGATGGTGGATTTTTTTGAAGGAGGTGGGGACCACAGATGTAGCGTAGGGACTCATTAAAGATAGATATGTAAACAACCCGGTGAGCTGATCAGCACAGGACCGCAGGAACACGACCTGAAATACCATCCGGCCCAGCAGCACCTGACGTCCTGCACTGCTTGAGTGTTTCTCCGAACTTCATCCTCCGAGACAGAGATCGCCGTGATTGTTGCTGCTCTGAGTAATTTCCTCCCTAACGCGCCACTTGGCGGATTCGGCGTTACGCGGTTACAGTCAAAGCGAGCATAGAAAGCAGTTTAACCGCTCTCACTTCCAGCAACGGATCAACGCTTGCCTCTGCAGAGATTTAGATCCAAAGGAGCAGATGGACTCTGACTAGCCTTGCCATGCGCCATGCATCGCTGAGTTGGAAATGGGACTCACCTCGGCCTTCATAACGGAGTTTTATGGCTTTAACTGCTCCTTCCGCCTGAGAGCATGTGCAGGACCCACTCTGTATTCAAATATATTCCCTGAATGGAGACCTGATATTGTAGGTTGTTGTGCGTATGCTCAATTTGGTCACCGCCAACGGATTGAATTGTCTCACCCACGGTTTCTGATTTGGAGTAGGACGTTGGCTGTTATTGTTTGGCGTGGTTTGCTCTGTAAGTTTGTTGATGAAGCAAAGCTACCACGCTCAGAACTCCGCTATCGCCAGATGAACTCGCCGAACATAACCTAATCCACATCGCTCAGAGCTGCCCTGTAGCGCGTTCCTGAGTGGGGTGACCAACGCTTTAACTTCCCGCCTTCACCGGGGTTCCTGGAGTGAGTTTTTGCTTCTGTATTCGAGTGAGGAAATGGCGGCATGATCCGACGGTTGCCAAACGCTGAAGTGACCGCGCTTTTTTATGTGGCGTTTAAACGGAGAGTAAGCAGTGATCCAGTGTGTTTGCTTCTCGTGTGGGGCAGGAGGCGATGCTGATGAAAGTTTGGCAGCGGACTTTATTTAGGTTTGCTTTGAAAGAAATCGCTCGCGACAAATGAACAATGCCGCGTGCCGGATGTTTGTTTGCAGACACCGCTTCAGCAGCATCAGCGAAGGCCAGATAAAGCCAGCCCTGTAGGTCTGCCTGCGGTGGAATGTAAACAGCGGTCACGATGACTGCAGAAAACTCCCTAGGCAGATAGAATGGGCGGCAGATGATTGTTAAATGTTCCAGATGAGGCCGAGCAGGACCGCGAGAGAATGGTGGATGTTCCTGGGATCGCACCATTTCTTGTTGATCATGAAACACACTCCACCGCCTTTGGATTTACTCGGCCTCGGCTGTTCTGTCCATCCGAAAAACAGAGAAGTTCTCCCGACGGGCGTCACAGCTGTGTCCGGGACCGCGGGCGTGAGCCATGTTTCAGACAAACAATGGAAGATATTACAGTCTCTCATGTCCCGTTGAAAACTTATCCTGGCTCTAAGATCGCTCCATCTTATTATCCAAAGGATTGAACATTTGCTAGAAGAATGCTCAGGAGAGTGAGGACTGAATGCCCTTTTTCTCAGTCTGTTACGGATACCACGTTGCTTCCCACGGTGTTTTCTTTTGTTCTGACGGTCCGCTGGCTCTGGCCATTGTTCAACTCGGCGTTGCGATAAGAATCTCAGATAGCCACAGAGGATCGCAAGGTAAAAGTGTCCTGAAACAGTCCAGTGTAGAGGTAACCAATGTCCAAAAGAGTTTTGCTGTCGTAGTAGATCAATGCAGATGATAAGTTTGTAAAACTGAGAGTAAAAGAAAGTAAAATAGTAAATAAAAGCACAGTCTTCGCGAGCGACCTGAACGGCGACCAAACACATACGCTGACGATTTGATAATTTTCAAATGGTAAAAACGTGGATGTATTTACAAATTTTCAAATGGTAAAAACGTGGATGTATTTACTTTGTAAGCAATCACCAAATTGGTATTTTTATTTAAAAATAAAATGTTTGAAACTACATTTAATAGCAGCTTCCAATTCACTGGATGCATTTCTCAACAGGTCACACATGCACATTGAAACAGTTATTCCGTACATCACAGAGCCCTCGCATAACATGCAGAAAATAAAGCGCTTGTAGAGTATGTGGACGGCAGCTCACAAATGATCTAACAGACCAATACTTTGATTGTCATGCGAAATGAGTCAACAGGACCTCGCGCGCGTGAAGTCTACAGACTGACAGGTTAACGGGCTCTAAAGAACACAAACCACTCTCAGCTGCATTCCAAAGAACACCATAAAACACCCAAAGGGGGCTATATGACTTTTAACTTAGTTATTTTTCCATTTTAGATGTGTTTGATAGGTTAGAAACTTATAGCCAGTGAATGCTTAAGGAAGAATGTGACGTCAATCCTCACCATTCCTTTAATTCATAAGTTAAACTCTCGTGCTTGGTCTCTGAAATCTTTGTCTCGCAATTTGTAGACCGGCTATGTGGGCAGTTGTGTGGTACTATGATGCATCAAACTCTTTCTTTATGCAAAACCCCAAAAGTCTGTATACCTAAGAAAGCCATAAACATGTTAATGAGGCGAGACCGAAGACAAAGGGAGATTTCCGCTTTCTGAGTTCCTTCGCTCTGATTGGCTGTTCCGACAAAAGAGGCGTGTCTCCCGTGATGGCCCTTTAAGAAAGGCCTACAAGCTCTCCTTGTTCTCTTCGTTTTTCCGGCTCTCTTCTTGCCGCTCTTGTTCGTGTGACTCGCTCTCTCACTGTCTCAGTCTCTCTCTCTCGCGTGCTTTTCCGCTCGCTTGCTTTTCACCCCTTGCCTATTCGACGCGGATTTTCGGATTGCTAGCGCGCCATTTTTCCAAAGGACATTACCACACAAAGGAACCGACTTTGAACTACCCGCCGATTCCAACGGATCCATCCCTGCAAGATTCAAAACATCGACCGGATCGCGGAATTCCCCACACGCACGAATCAGCGATCAGCCACGGCAGTAAACCTATGCAAGTATCTCTTTACTGTCGTTATAAAAGTCTTTGAGCTTATACCAATAAGTTGGACTGATTTCTGCTTGTGCTCAATAGGTTGTGTCGGTAATACCACCTTTTTCTTTGCTCCTCTCTCTCTCTCTCCTTCTCTCTCTCCTTCCTGCTTTCAGTTAATTTGTGTATGTTTGTTTATTGTTTGTTGATTTATTAAAATATATATATTCACACGTGATTGTGCCTGAGTTGCTCACCCATAGGTCTTCTTTGACGTTGAACCAACCCTGTTACAAATTAAAAGAAAGATACTTCTTCTGGCCAGAGAAGCCTTGTTCTAAGAGTTATTAAAAGGGAGATAGTTGTGGACAATTATCCGTCCTTGAACTCAATTCTAGAATCAAAGAAAATTCTAAAAGTTGAATCGCTTCTCCTAGATATTAATAATTGTTATAACTGCTATAATCAACTGTTAATACCCAGAATCTCTCTGTGCCGATTTATGCATGTTTGATCGTAACACGCATTAGACGATGCATAAATCCCGCACCATTTCCCCTGGGGCTAGATCTCGCTACACACTGATTCTTTAGATATGGAAAGATTAGCGCTTGTTTGACTGAATCTGGCTTCTTGACACAAGAGAACACAAACTAAAACACAGAGTGTTCGCAGGGGATGCATCTAGTCCTGTGAAGAAGCAGTCTTGATCACAGCTGCAAAATATGGAGCGCTTCACGGATTCGCGTGTCATCCTTTCTTGCAGGGGCCATGCTAAACCTTCTCTGTATCGATCCAACTTTAGTATATGTGCTGCCTTAGCAAGCACAAGCCAGAAAACCGATCAAGGCATTTTTACCCCCTCGGCTCCCAGCGAGCTCTCACCAAGGTGGTAGGGCCCAGCGAGCCATCTCGCCACTGCATACCTTGCTGGACACACTGATTGGATGCGACAGCTCGATAACTTTAGGGATAGGGTATAAGTTGCTTTAGTGTTCACACATGATGAGAGCATCTGCTGAAAGAAGGGTGTGGCAGCAGACTTATCGATGGTACCAGTGTACAAGCACTGAAGAAGGCGTGGCTTTTACTGGAGAGAAATAAAAGAGTTGGCAGAAAAACTGAACATCCTTTGCTGTCTTTGCCAAGGGTGTGCGTACTGATGTAACTGGACAAGATCCGCAGCAGGAGGATCTGATCCAATGAAGACCTTGAGGCAGCGAAGGACTTGACAGAGAATTTTTGCTCAATTTGAAGGAAAACTGAAATTGCCCTATAGACATTGGGTATGCATCAAAGTTCTTGACAAAAGAGAACACAAACTAAAAAGAAAGAATGGCAGGAGGGGGATGCATCTAGTCCTGTGAAGCAGGCTTGATCACAGCTGCAAAAATATGGAGCGCCCACGGATTTGGCGTGTCATCCTTTCGCAGGGGCCATGCTAATCTTCTCTGTATCGATCCAATTTTTAGTATATGTGCTGCCTTAGCAAGCACAAGTTTGCTGGTCGCTCAAGGCATATGTACCCCTCGGGTCCCAGCGAGCTCTCCAAGGTGGTAGGGGCCCAGCGAGCCATCTCTGCCACTGCATACCTTGCTGGACATACTGATTCATGCGACAGCTCGATAACTTTAGGAATAGGGTATTTTAAAGCTTTAGTGTTCACATGGCTTAATTCCAGCATGACATCTGAGAGCATTTACTGAAAGAAGGGTGTGGGCAGCAGACTTATCGATGGATAAGCAGGAGGAGCTGATCCTATGGAGACCTTGAGGCAGCAAAGGACTTCACAGAATTTTGCTCGATTTGGAAGGAAAACTGAAATTGCCCTATAGACATTGGGTATGCACGGTTCTTGAGCCACAAGAGAACACAAACTAAAACACAGAGTAAGTTCGGAGGATGCATCTAGTCCTGTGAAGCAGGCTTGATCACAGCTGCAAAAACATGGAGCGCTTCACGGATTTGCGTGTCATCCCTTTCGCAGCGCCATGCCAATCTTCTCTGTATCGATCCAATTTAGTATATGTGCTGCCTTAGCACAAGCCATAAGCCAGAAAACCAATCAAGGCATTTTTACCCCTGCTCCCAGCGAGCTCTCACCAAGGTGGTAGAGCCCAGCGAGCCATCTCGCCACTGCACACCTTGCTGGACACACTGATTGATCGCGACAGCTCGATAACTTTAGGGATAGGGTATGTTTAACCTTTAGTGTTCACACATATGAGAGCATCTGCTGAAAGAAGGGTGTGGCAGCAGACTTATCGATGGTACCAGTGTACAAGCACTGAAGAAGGCGTGGCTTCTACTGCTTCGGAGAGAAATAAAGAGAGTTGGCAGAAAAACTGAACATCCTTTGCTGTCTTTGCCAAGGGTGTGCGCACTGATGTAACTGGACAAGATCCGCAGCAGGAGGACCTGATCCAATGAAGACCTTGAGGCAGCGAAGGACTTCACAGAATTTGCTCGATTTGGAAGGAAAAACTGAAATTGCCCTATAGACATTGGGTATGCACCTGTTCTTGACACAAGAGAACACAAACTAAAACACAGAGTGTTCGAGGGGATGCATCTAGTGCTGTGAAGCAGGCTTGATCACAGCTGCAAAACAACTCAACCTTGGCTGGAATCCTAGGAAATTTGACTTGACTCAAGACAGTCCTTCCTTTGTAGGAATGTTACAGGTGTCAACGGGCATGTTCTTCTGTGTATAGACTTGGGCAATGGGATGAAGTTATTTTCTTCCAGTGAAGAAACTTCCAACCCACTGACGACATAAGAGGGTACAGACTTATCTTGGCTCATTGTTCGGAGAAGAATGTTGTTTTTTCTTCCAGAAATGTTGAGTTTCCCATCAGATCCTCTGTGCAGAAGCTTGCCGAGCTACCAGGATCAAGAAAGGCATAGATCTGAACAATCTTACTTCCCTTTGAACTTTTAACCTGTACAGGTACGATCGATAACAAACATTCTGTGCAACTTTGTGTGTTTCTGTGTCCAGCATGCGTATCATCTTGAAGGGATACCTGCGTACTACTCACAGGTGTTTTCTTCAGTTGTTTTGAGTCCAATCCCTTGATGTGTAACACGCTTGGATGCTGTTTGTTGCATATGGTGCAGTTAACATGCTTTGTGCAGTCTTTGCTCATGTGTCCACCTTTGGTTGGACATCTAAAACAGATACCATTCTGCTTTATGAAGTTTATCTTTTCTCTCTATGTGGCTGCTTTTCAAACTGCAAGCATGACATCAACTCATGTCTATTGAAACAGTAGAGACACAATGCTGGCTGTGAATCCTAGATTCAGTTTGTGGCAAACTCACATTGGTAGCAAAAATGTCTTTGGGTGTAGGTTTTACTAAGACCTTTTGCTTTCCTTTACTTGAGGTTGAGTCTTGAATATCACCAAATACTGGATCTGAAACAATGTTAGCTTGTTTTTCAAACAGTTAACAAGATCTACCATTTTCACCTTGTTGTTACTTCTTCGCTCTTGTAACTCAAATGCCCTTGTACGCCACCTTTCTCTGAGTTTGTATGGGAGCTTGAGAGCAATAGTCCTCATATTGGAGACTGTGTCCAGTTCTTCCATGAAGTCCAAGTCTTCCATACCATTGCAGCAGCTTCTGAGAAACAATGCGAAAGCCTGTAAAGCCTTTGGATCTTCTGATTTGATTGACGGCCAAAAAGAGTGCCTTCTCAATATAAGCACATGAAATCCTATATGCATTTCCAAAGTGTTCTTTCAATAGTTGCTTTGCTTTTGGTAACCTCTATGTGTTGACAACTTCTTACCGGCTCTCTTGAGGCAACCCTCTTGTGCATTGAATGAGAAAGTGCAGCCTGTCTGCATTATCATCCATTTTACTTTCAATGATACGTTCAAAGGAATGAAGAAATGATCTGTACTGCAAAATATCTCCATTAAAGATTTGAATTTCTCCTCTTGGTAATGTAGAGAGAAGTTGTTGTCTCACAAGCATGTCCGTCAAGTTGTTTTGCTTTTGAAGAATTCTAGAAAGATCAAAGTCAAAGTCAAAGTCAGCTTTATTGTCAATTCTGCCATACGTATAGTACATACATACAGAGAATTGAAATTCTATGACTCTCAGACCCTAGGTGCTAACAACAACAAAACAATAACAACAACAACAACAAAAGTTTAACAGTAACAACAACAGAAGAAAGATTAAAAAAGATGGATAAAGTGAATTTAGAGGTAAAGTGGCGATGGCAAATAGTGTAAACAATGGTAACAATAGTGAAATTTCAGATTTAAGTCAGTGCAGGTATAAAATAAAATTATTAGAGTGTGTGCAAAAAAAGAGTCTGATTCCCAAATCAGGTGCGTGGGGCAGAAGAGGGGGAGGGTCGGCAGAAGAGGGAGGGAGTTCAATGCCCTGACAACTTGGGAATGAAGCTGTCCTTCAGTCTGCTGGTCCTTGCTTGGAGACTGCCAAGCCTCCTCCCTGATGACAGCAGACTGAAGAGGCTGTGCGATGGTGGGTGGGGTCTCTCGCAATGATGAGGGCTTTGGCGGGAGAGGCGGAGTTATAAAATGTCCTGGAGGGGTGGGAGAGAGACACCAACGCATCTTCTCAGCTGCTCTCACTATGCGCTGAAGTGAAGTTGCAGGCGCCGTACACACTACAGTGATGCAGCTGGTCAGAATGCTCGATGGTGCCTCTGTAGAAGGTGCGCATGATGGGGCTGGGGCCCGCCTTCTCAGCTTATGGAGAAAGTAGAGTCGCTGCTGTGCTTCTTTGGTCAGTGCTGTGGTGTTGGCGGTCCAGAGAGAGGTCCTCTGTGATATGCACACTCCAGAAATTTGGTGCTCCTCACCCTTTCCACGGTCACACCGTTGATGGTCAGAGGAGCGTGCTGGTGTGTGCATTCTCCTGAAGTCAACAACAATCTCCTCCGTCTTCTCCACGCTCAGAGAGAGATTGTTGTCGCCACACCACCTAGCCAGGCGGCTCACCTCGCTCCTGAAGTTTGTCTCATCATCGTTGCTAATGAGACCAACTACGGTCGTGTCGTCCGCGAAACTTGATGAAGAGATTGCTGTTGTGTATGGGTGTGCAGTCATGTGTCAGCAGAGTGAAAAGGAGGGGGCAACAACACATCCCTGAGGGGCTCCAGTGTTCATGATGATGGAGCTGGATGGGTTACTGCCGACCGAACTGCACCTGAGGTCTTCCCGTCAGGAAGTCCAGCAACCAGTTGCACATCGATGTGCTGAGTCCCAGCTGTGACAGTTTTTGAGTGAGCTGTAGAGGATGATTGTATTGAATGCTGAAACTAAAGTCTCCATGAACAGCATTCTGACATAAGTGTCTTTATTTTCCAGGTGAGTGAGTGCTGAATGGACGGTGGTGGCGATGGCGCCATCGGGTCGAGCATTTAGACCGATATGCAAATTGTTAGGGGTCCTGAATTGAATTCATCAGCCCCTTGAATGACATTAGATAGAGGTGATTCTCTAGTTTTCTTTGAGAGCTTGATTGTGTTAAAAGCGAGATTTTGTACTGAGGTTTTAGAATCAGTGTTCATGGTGGTGTGCTGTCCGAAACTCCACACTGTTCTGAGAATATCTTGCAGTCCTACTTGGTGCTGTGGGGAGTTGTACACGAACAGTCTTCTTCTTGGGCGCACATCTTGTGCGTATGTTGCATCGATGGAATTCTTGTTCAACATCTCCTCACAATAATCATTCATGACATCTTTGTTGGACAGCATTTTCATTTGTTAGAGAGGTTTCAGCATTTTGAGATATTCAATTTTTGCTGTACTGGCTGCAATTTCCGATTGAACTTCCCACATCTCTTTTATTTTTCAGTTCTTCGTCTTTCTTTTCTAGAGCATGCTTTTGTTGCAGCGCATTAGCTTTATAAGTAAAGCTGCCCTCTCTGCCTCTGCACAGATATGCGCTGAAGCAGACGCTGACATACTTGATCTGGCTTGAATTTGATCTGCTAGATCTACTGCTACGCACTGAGATGAAACCACTGAGATGTTATCGTCTTCATTTAGTTGACCAATTACTTTTTAAAACAGGAGAAGCTTGAGTTATAGTTTGAGAGTCAGGTTTTGAACAGTAGAAATCCAATTTCTCTACAGTAGAAACAAATACATCAACTTGCTTCATTCTTGGCTCATACCAGCTTTTTCAAGTCTTCAACTTTTATCATCACAACTTAACATTTAAGCATACCGACATTCTTGAAGAGAGTTGAATTCATCAAGCATTTCATTGAACTTCAACATGTTTCCCTTTACTTCTTCCAGATATTCAGCATCATTCATTCAGGAATTAACAATATTCATTCGCCTTTGTAAGATGTGCCATCTTGCCTGCTCCTTGAGGCTTTCAAACGCAACGCATTCGGTTACGTATGGGAATCCCCTCGTTTCCTGGAAGGAGGAACGGAGACGTCACGCCGGGCGTCACCGGCTTAATTGGGATCACTTCAGGGAGCCCCTAACAGCTTCGAATATAGAGAACAGGCCAATGAGAATTGGCGTGCGAGATTTGCATCTCGCGCTCCGCCCAACGTCGCGCCGGTATAAAGCGGAAGTGAAATGCACGCACGTTTGTTTTTCACTGAGGAGCGAACTACTGACTTCGGCCTGCAGTGATGGTACAGCAATTGTGGCGACGGACGGGCACGTCTCGTTCCTCCTTCAGAGCGAGGGTTACCATACGTAACCGAGGCGTTCCCTTTCAGTCGGTCACGTTCGGCGACGCCGGACGTCACCGGCAGGTGGGATCACTTTGGAACACGCCACAGTTGCTACCACTTCCAGCAGCCTGGGAAAGCCCTCAGACCCGGCTGTTCGGGCGAGAAATTCACGCGGGGAGAGTCAGCTGCTGTTCGCCAAGACCCACTCAGCCGACTATTGGATAACGCTGGGAAAGCGTGCATCGGGGGAACGCTATGAAGCCACATCATGCCCGGAGGAGTTACCATGTGGAGAATCTGCGTATGGACTGGCCGTGGGCAGTGCTACATCTGGAAGACCCCAGAGGGTGGCTCGGCCATTCTAGGCGGGGTCCACACCACACTGAGGCGGCAGAGAGGGGAAAGACACGAGCTCGCGCGAAGGAGACTTACCGTGGAGAATACACATATGGGACGCCGTGGGGTCACAACATATGGAACCCAGCCTAACACAAGTTCCACCAATGCATCACGGCGTTAGGCCTGGCGCCGGACGCTCCGCCCACGTCCGACTGCCGAGGATTGCGGAGAGGACCTCGACAGGAATTCGCCATACTGGGGAACTCGACTGGAGCATATAAGCGCGCATTATCCGTTCCATGGGGAAGGGAGTGGTGCAGCAAGCCGACACTTTAGAGCGGGCACTTCGGTGTTACTGACTATGGGAAGTGAGCACACAGGAAGATACCGGCTCTACACGTAGGCTATAGAACCTAGTGACGCGTGTTAGGTGTCGCCCAGCCCGCAGCCCTACAAATATCTGCCAGCGGCGGCGCCGCGAGCCAGCGCCCAGGGAAGAAGCTACACCCTGGTGGTGGGCTCTTAACCTGAGCGGGCAGGGCACGTCTTGGGTTTCATACGCCAAGACGATGGCATCCACTATCCAGTGGGCCATCCTCTGCTTGGAGACAGCCTTTCCCTTCTGCTGTCCTCCATAACAGACGAAGAGCTGTTCTGAGGTCCTGAAGCTTTGCGTTCTGTCCACGTAAGTCCGCAAAGCGCGGACGGGACAGAGAAAAGCTAGGGCTGGGTCTGCCTCCTCCGAAGGCAGCTTGCAGGCTCACCACCTGGTCCCGGAAAGGAGTGGGTGGGAACCTTGGGCACATATCGGCCGGGGTCTCAGGATTACGTGAGAGTTACCAGGCCCGAATTCCAGGCACGATTCGTCGACCGAAAATGCCTGCAGGTCCCCTACCCTCTTGATGGAGGGGCCAATGCAGTCAGGAGTACTGTCTTCAGAGACAGAATTTTTAACTCAGCTGACTGCAAAGGCTCAAAAGGGAGCCTCTGCAGTGCGGCCAGCACCAGAGACAGGTCCCAAGAGGGTATAGAGAGAGGGCGAGGCGGATTCAGTCTCCTCGCCCCCTCAGGAACCTGGCGATCAGATGCGCGCTTCCCTAAGGACTTCACGCCTCACGTAGTCATGATTGGCGGATGGCGGCCACATAAACTTTGAGGTGGAGGGAGACGAGCCTTCGCTCCAACCCGTCTTGTAGGAAGAAAGCGCAGAGCAGGCCCGAACACCTTCCGGGGGGTCTTCTATGGCGAGAAGAGCACCATTCGACGCAACAGGTTCCACTTCAGCGCGTGAGGTGCCTTTGTAGAGGGCGCTCTAGCGGAAGTAATGGTGTCTGCTACAGCTTGTGGCAGACCGCCTAGAACCTCCGCGTCCGATCCAGGGACCAGACATGGGTTTCCAGAGGTCGGACGCGGATGCCAGAGGGTGCCCGCCTTCTGAGTCAGGAGGTCCTTCCTCAGAGGAATGGGCCAAAGGGGTGCTGTCGCGAGGCACGCTAGTTCGAAAAACCAAGTCCTGTTGGGCCTGTGCGGGCGACCAACAGGACCTGCTCCTCGCCCTCCCTGACCTTGCACAGTGTTTGTGCAAGAAGGCTCACTGGGGGAAGCGCATATTTGCGTAGGGCCGGGGCCAGCTGTGTGCCAGCGCATCCGGAACTGGTGAGTCCCCTCGGTCAGGGAATAGAACAGCTGGCAGTGGGTGGAGTCCGGGGCGGCAAACAGATCTACCTGCGCGGCCCGAGCGACTCCCAGATCAGCGCTGGACCACCTGGGGATGGAGTCTCCACTCTCCGGGAGCACTGGTCATCGTGAGCACCGTCGGGACGCCGCGATTAGGCAGGCCGGAATATGAATGCGCAAGCGACCTCAGATGCTTCTGACTCCATAGGAGAGATGGCGAGAGGCGAGAGTTGTGACATGCGACGGGAGCCGTAGACCACCCTGTTTGTTGATGTACGCAACGGTCGCGGTGGCATCCGTATCGACCAGAAGCGCGGTTGCCTCCTGAGCGCGCGTTTGAAGCGCCTGAGTGCCGACTAACTCCAAGCAACAACAACCCAGGCAATTGATATGCCATTGCAGTTGGGGCCCCGCCCACGAACCCGACACTGCAAGCCCGCTGGTAATGCGGCACCCCAGCCGATTGGATGAAGGCATCCGTGGAGACAACGGCATGCCTGGACATGGTGTTCACAGAGAGCGCGCCTGCCCGTAGAAATGAAGAGTCCGACCTCGAGGCTGAAGGTTTGGCGGCATCTCGGCGCCACTTGGATAGCCAGAGGAGGATTCCAAGGCGCCACGCCCATCTCGGGAACCGATGCGTGGAGCCAGCGCGGTGGCGGTCTCATATGCCAAGTAATCCCAGCGGCGTTACCGCGGCTGCGGACGCCTATATGCCCCAGAGCCTCTGGAAATGTTTCAGTGATGCCGCTATCCCTGCGTTCCAACGAAGCCACGCAAAGTTCAACACTGACGAGACGCGCGCCTCGGTGAAGCGCGCACGTCCGGCTGATCGACAGTCTATCTCCATCCCGAGAAAAGAGATTCTCTCGCGAGGGGCAGTAGTTTGTTCTTCTCCCGAGTTGACCTGAAGCCCCAACACGGCAAAGGTGACGAGCACCATCATCCCTGTGTTCGCACAACTGCTCGCGACTGGGCGCGATCAGCCGGTCGTCGAGGTAGATGGAGAATGCGGCACCTGCGCAGCTCTCATGGGAGCAATGGTCGCCTCCACGACTTTACGCTGGGTGGACGCACACGGGCGGCGGTGGGCCAGCCAGAAGGGTAGGACGCTATGCTGATATGCCTGTCCGTCCGAATGCAAAGCGTAGGAACGGTCTGTGTGTCGAGAGAATCGGGGCCATGAAAGCACGCTGGCCCTTCAGGTCGATGCACTGCAAACCAATCCTGAGGGCGGGCCAGCACCTGAAGATGCTGCTTTCACGCAAGTAATATCCTGAGCGGCAGCCTGTGCTGAGGACTTCAGGTTCAGAAGTCACTTTGAATCCCAAAGATCGAGTCGTAACCTGCCAGCTTTTCTTGGGTACAATAACAGTGCGGGCTGTAGAAGCTTGGTCTTCATATCGGCTGGAGGGGATCGCCTCTGTCAAGGCCTTAGCCAGTAGGACTCGCGATCTCCGCCTGGAGCACAGGGGCATTCTCCTTCGTCACGGCGGTGAAGTGGAGCGGCTGAACTTGCAGGGGACGCCTGGTGAACTGAATCGCATGGCCGGAGGTCTGATGGTGCGGATGGAGCGAGCGAGACGGGCTGGGAGGCGCCAGTGAGGCTCCCAGGAGCACGTCTGGGCGGGACCAACGGGCACCACAGGCGTATTCGCCGCGAGGCAGCGCCGGGCGCATGCAGGGACCCGATACGGGCGGCATGGTAGCGGCCCAAGGTGGGGTCTGAGTGTGCTGTGCAGCACTTACCTGCCTCCGCTGAGGGGGCACGCCCAAAGTGTCGGAGGCCCGTTGGTGAGCGTCCCAGACACCTTCGGCACCCCACCTGCTGCTGCTATAATAGAGGCGCCTGAGGGTGACAAGGCATGGAAGCGTCGACCATAACCAGCGCTCTCTTGGCACCCAGAGATTCCGGAAACTGCTCTTTATTGACAATTTAGGTACCGCTAGCACTGAGGGCTGCGGCGGGAACAGAGATGACACAATATCGCCCCCGGCCCTCCTCCGGGAGAGAGCCAACTGCGGCCATCTCCCAAAAGCAGTCTCCTCCATCTCTGGGTGGCTGTCTCAAGGTCTCTTACTGATGGCGCTTGCCACCTGGCTTGGCAGCGGCCTGAGCGGAGGCTGGGCGTCCTCGCCACGGCCGGCTCCCACGCCGACGCCCGGGTGGGAGGCTGCTGCTGGGCTGAGGCGGAGGCGGGGGCAGCGCGGCGGACGCCCTCGGCGGCGAGCAGGCGGAGGTGCCGCGGCCCGGCCCGGCGGGGTGGAGGCAGCAGCTGACGCCCGGGGCAGGATGTACTTTATGGCTCTCCGTCTGCTTCTGGGCGGCCGAGAACTGCTGGGCAAAGCTCACGACGCGTGGCGAACAACCCGGCCGGGAGATGGGGGAGAGTCCAGGAACCGGAGTCTTATCGGTCTCCCTCATGTCGGCCAGGTTGAGCTAGAGATGCGCTCCTGGACCACTCAGAGTGGACGCCGCCTGACCCGATGGAGCAGGCGGTGACTTTCGTCACCCGAGGGCGAAGATCGTCGCCGTCCGGGCTCCCGGAAGAGCTCTGGGCCAGGGCTACCTCATTGATGCATATCCATGAGTGCCCGGGCCTGATGCACCTGGAAGCAGCGCCATGGCATGCAAAGCGGGCGCAGCCTGGCCACAAGACCTGTAAGCGCCGCGCAGTCAGACTGGAGGAGAACTTACAGGCCTTTGACGAAGAGCATAGGTCACCGCGCCAGTAGAAAGCGCTGCGGGCACAATTGTGAACGCGGCAACCGCTTCCACCGGGCGAATCCCCCACGCACTCTAGCTTGCCACTACGTCAAAGTAGTGAGGAGGGAGGAACCACCGGGTCGGTTCCTGGCACTAAGCGTGCTCTAATTACCGACCTGGTGAGCTCCTCATGCACCCTCCGGAGAAGGGGCCGGTCGGGCGGACGCTGAGAACCAGCGCAGCCCGCCCCGGCAGAAACCAATGCGCCCAACCCAGGAAGTTCGGGGCATGGTGGAAGGTTTCCCACTCAGCCCCGACCTTCCCGGCGTGCCCGAAAGCACTGCCGTCCGCTCGGGTCTGACTCCGATCAGCTGCGACACTCTCAGAGGGAGGCAGTGCAGTCGAATCTTCATCCTCCTCCGAGACTGGAATCTCCCCTCCCGATGCAGCTTACGACATCTGCTTCTCCGCCGGAGCTCGAGGAGACCGCCGGACCTTATAGGAGGAGCCAAGCGGAGGTCCTCCGGAGCTCAACCGGATGCGTGCCAGAGGGAGGTGGGGCTCATGGAGGTACGGCTGTGAGTTAGCCCCAACGCTGCAATCCTCAGGTCACCCCGCCATTCGTCCGGCAGATCTGCACTGAGAATAGAGCCAGATCTCAAGAGGCATGGGTAGGAGGACTCCACCTTCACTAATGTAGGCGTAGTCTCGACTCTAAGCGCTTTCGCGAGGTCATGTTCCCGGCAGTGAGAACACGAATTATCTGTGGACAAAGGTTGCCGCCCTCAGCTGACAAGCCCAGGCACGTGATACAGCGACAGACCGCTAGCGGGTGACAGGGAAACGGCGTATCCAGTAGCGCCACAGGTAGAATGACATCTCGAAAAGCGCCCGGTGTCACACACCGTACAGCTCTCTTTGTGAGGAAAACGCTCTTTTTTTTTTTTTTTTTTTTTTTTTGTGCTGAAGCACTCCAGGGGAGGACCGCGTAACACACCGAGAAATAAAGTGCAGCCGTGTGTGTGCACTCACAACTCTCTTGCTGTGAGAACAGCAGTTGTTTTTTCTCCTCTTAGCAATACAGCAGAAGCGCGATCGCGCCTGGTTGTACTGCGTCGCCAGTTAACACACGCGTTTCCCTCTCTCTCTGGCCTCTCGCTCTCTCACAAATTTGGATTTCTTTATCAACGCCCGGTTCGCTCAGTAGACCAACATATGCATGCATTTCACTTCGGCGAGTACTGCGACGCTGGGCGCGAGCGAGATGCACCGCTATCGCCAATTCTCATTGGCCTGTTCTATATATCTCGAAGCCGCTAGGGGCTCACAAGAGTGATCCCCACTACGCCGGTGGCGTCCGACGTACGTCGAACGCATGACCGACTGAAAGGAACAGCAACACTCACTCCAGTCACTTGAGCTGGGCTGCAAGCCGGTTCCAGATCAAACCCATCCATCTTGGACAAGAAACAAGATAGCTAGCAGTTCAAATTTCTTTTGATTTTTTTGCAAAATAAGCGCGGATCAAGACACTTGATTTCTCTTTCATGAAATTAGTTCACTGTTTGCAGCATCAAACTTGAAAATCTTTCCAATAACATTAAAATTTAATTCAGCATCAGCTTGTCAAAGTTCATTAGCTTCCATAAGCACATACCCTTTGAGACGCTTTGTTCTTTGCTCCAATACCATGCGGTCTCAAACAGTTCTGTGCAAATTCCAGATGAATCCTCATCGCTCTAACATATTCCATTCTCAAAGCAAGTCTTTTGACATTTTGTAGTGATAAAAACAAGTTTCAAACGGTCCATTTGATCCCCTGTCCACTGTGGAGGTGTTGATGCAGGGTTTCTGACACATGCAATGTACCAACAGATCTGAGAACCATTGAGGCTTGGAAATCGTAACTGAAGTTTATTGTATCAAAATAAAGATAAATTGTAACATAAAACAACTGGAAACAACCCATGGCATGTGTTGGCCTCCATGTTGCACGGTCAAAAGACTGTATGCTCTTGCACTAAGCTTCCTTCCTATCCCGGGGTGTCCTTTCAAATTTTAACCTCTTTTTCCCCTCCCACCTATAAGAGGGCACACACCTCAGAGAAATAAACAATATTAACAATATCACACCAAACTGATTTTTAAATGAACACAAAAAATATAATTAAATAAGATGAGTACATATAAGCTCCTACAATGATAATAATCTGAGCACAGTGTTCATGTGCGTTAGCTAGCATGTATATATCTGTAGAGCTAACACTGGTCTCTCACTAACCCATTAGACACCTGTTATCCACTGTTTCTCCTCCACACAACTCAATTTGTCTCCTCTAATCATTGTTCTGTCTAATCACAGCCTGTGTCTAATGGTGTGTCATAACTTTACTGTATGGCCGTGGTCTGCCATATGAGTATTAATAGACATTTATAACTCCCTCAAGCGTCCAACTGTCATTCAGCGACCATTGTTTTCCTCGTTGAAATTCACTGCACTCCCCCTCCCGTTATGTCACATTTTGTTAGATGCGGAAGTAAGAGTTTTCTCTAAAGCGACTCCAAAAGCCTTATTAGCGTATTTATGAGTATATTTTAAAAGAAAATCTAGTTTCTCACATTTATTTTCTATACATTGACTCACTGGAGTCTCTAACCTGCAATATGCCCTTTAAATCTTACTGACTACAAACTTTTGACCTGTAATGTGTGTAAACATTAAAAAAACTAAGGTATCAGGTGACTACGGTGATGTTTCAGTGAGTATGTTCTTTACCTGGACTCCCCAGCATGCCAAAGAACACATAGTGAAGCTGGAAAGCAGATCAAGTCCCAAGGCTCCAGAGCAAGCCAGTTAAAGTCATAGTGCCGGCTATACCCAGGAGCTCGTTGATCATCCCTGTCAAGAAGGGTAAGAAATACCATTTAGCATCTGCAGAATAATACACGACAAACATCGTTGAACCAGCACCACAAATGCTGTACCTGAGGGGATGCGGTGTGCAGAGCCTGAAAACCCTGAGCCTCCCAGGATCATAGCCCACTTCCACCACTGGCCACTCAATATCCAATCAGTGGCTTCACGAACACCAGAAACATCAAGATGTTCACCCCTGCTGCACCGTGTACCTGCTCTCAAACATACAAACCTGAACACACCTACAATAAGCCAAAAGCACAATATTTAGAATGGTCAGCATAAAAGATGGAAAGCGGTCATGTGCACGGTTTATTTTATTTCT